>JAJGRX010000912.1:600000-843393 GCA_025461125.1 Carex kokanica
TTAAAAAAACAAATTCGAATTTTTAGTGTTAGATTTCATCATATTGCTATTGATTCAGAGTGTCTCTAAAATAATAATAATAATAATAATAATTTTGTACCGGCCATTTTCTGGCCGTTACCGAAATAAATTAAAATTTGTCAGAAAATGACCGGTATGGATATTTTCAACGGTGATAAAGATAACATTAATACAAATATAAAATTGTAGACCGTTGGAAATTAGATGATGAAAAAAAAACTTTATAATCATAAAGATTTAATTTAGGTTAAAACTTGTGGCGGCCTAAGTCTAGGGTTGAGATCCCGGGAACAATTTTGGTTCGACGTCTATCGGACACAAATTTGAGTTTGATGGATTCCATTTGAGTCTGATGGGTTCCGCGTCTGTCCGTTTCTCTTTAGGATTCATGTGCACAAATATTAAACGGACACACACAAATATCATACTAAAATTTGAGTCTGATGGGCGTCGGACCCAAATTATTCTCTGAGATCACATGTTTAACTAAGACTTGTTGAAACGGTGCGATCTCAACGGTGTCAAAATTACACCATGTTTGATCATGCTGTGATTAAAATTTTGTGATTATTCGTATGACGTAATTATTTTTTGTAATTTAATCATGTGTCACTGTACATTAAATATGTTTTCTAGAAGATTATGGACCATCCAAAAATATGCTTTTATCCCTATCAAAATTCTTTTAAAGAAATTTCAAAAAATGTATATAAAATTATGTTTTCAAGCACATTTTAATATGAAGATCATATTGAACGGTTTGGATTTTGAAAACAAAGATAATTAGTATGTGAGACTTTGAAAATGGAGATAAGTATGTGAGATATGATAATGGCACGAAAAGAAATTAGATAATACTCATGAATTAATTATTTCTAAAACAATATAAATCCGCAAAAGGTAATGGCGAAGGTAACTAAGAGTTCCATTAAGTAAACATCTTCATGGTTCCATTAATTCTTCATTCGTTTAGAAAAAGGTAATGGCGAAGGTAACTAAGAGAGAAGTAAACTAAAACTTTTCTTATTTTATTTCATAATCTCAATCCATACAATTATGTTTGCTTTAAATAGACGACACATCGTGTCAGCGCCAAATTCATTAAGTAAAAGTCTATGATTTACAGCAATACGACACGTCAGCGCCTAATTCAGCTGATGTGTCTTAACTAAGGATCTTAACAATCCGTTTCAATGTTCTCCAGTTCCCCTACGGATTGCTTCTTCCAGTTCCTGTGGTCAAGTCTTTTTGGAAGCTCTGCCGACCGTTTCCCTGTCCTGCCCTCTCTTCTTTCTCCTTCGCAATTATCTTTTTCAACTTTCTCAAAATCGCATTCTACCGTAACCAAATAATCAGCTTGTATATTCGTTATAACTTGCTCAAAATGTCAACCAAGAAGAGGTTACTCTGAAGCACGCTAGCAAGGATCGAATAAGACATGCAATATATACTTGGAACATCTTGGGTCATGAACCTTTTAAAAAGTGGCCTGCATTTGGGAAAAACTTCATACTTAGCTCAGGGGTCATGCCATTTCAAAAACAATTCACTTCCGTCATGCCACACTTAAATTTCACAACTTTTTCGGGAACAACATAATCTTGCCTCATGCGAGTCATGCCATTTCAAAAATGCAACAAAGTATTTAACTGTAGTGCGATAATCAAATACCATGCAATTTCAAGTCCTAACCAATACTTTGTGTACCCACACCGAAACTACTAAATAATCAACAAGCAAATAACGGTAAAAAATATATTTCAAAACCACATGCTAAACCAACATTATGTTCTATCTTCAAAATTATGAATTTGCATCTCGTGTGACCTATCATGTATATAATAACTCTAACCCATGTTTCAACTCTAAATTCTAAATCTAATATTGTACTTTTCAGATTTTGCTCTAAAAAGATATGATAATGCATATTTATGCTTTAATCTAAAAATATGACACTAACACATACTACAATCTTATATTCCCAACTGAACTCTTAAAGTTATGTCACAATTCAGTTCTAGATTTTATATTCATGCTCCGTATAACTAACCATGCATTCAAGCTATGCAATTCAAAAGCACGATCAATAACTTAACTACAACTAATTAGCAATCAAGCCCTCAAAACTTACAAAATTATTAAAATAGGTCATTGTTATTTCTAGTGGTTTACAATACATAAGAATGCATTGTAATTAATCAGCACCTAAGCACAAGAGGTACAGAGAGTGTTCTTAACATGGCTTAAACCAGGAAATAGTGTATACAATCACCTAACTGTGAAAGACGACAAAATTAAGAGAGTTAAACTAGAATTTAATTGAGCTAGTGCATGAACAGATCAATACCATAATTTCTATTTGATTATTCATGGTTCACTACGATCGAAGTCAGATAGAAAATTAAAGTACAAGGGAGATTGTTAAATACCGAAAATTGTTTTGAATGGTTATGAGAGAGAGTCAATCAACCTCGAGTGAACGACAGATGCTGCGAGCATCTTCGTCTCTTCGTAATTGCTTGGCTATCGGGGAAAGCTAATCGGGTCCAGGCACAAGAACCAACCAAGCAACAAGGCACCACCATCTTCTTCTCTTCTCTATCTTCTCTCTTTTTCCTCTCTTAATATGCCTCGGTTTTGTCCCCTTTCCATTCCCGATAATTTCAAGAGGTTATGGTTTGTGGTTTGTGTACTGAATAGGAAAGAAGGGGAAAGAAAATGTTGGTTCTATTAATGTTGGAATGTTTACATTTTAACCCTAAGACTTTCTCTAATTATTACTTCTTGAATCAAAAAGAAAATACATAGTATTTAGAGAGGAACAAGTGGGATGGTGAATTGTGGAGGTCCACAAGTGGAATTAGCTGAATAAGGTTAGGTGGATGACAAGTGTCCCTTCATGCATATTTTTATTTTACAAATGAAAATTAACATTTAAAAAAATACTTAACATTTAAAGAATTAATGAGAGAAAGTTAGTGGAATTAGGTGAATTAGGACAGGTGGATGACAAGTGTCCCTTCATGCATATTTTTGTATTACTATATATTTTACAAATGAAACTTAACATTTTAAAAATACTAATAAGGTTTATAATTAACAAGATGCTACAAATAACCTTTAATTATCTTATTTTGTTTTTTTATCTTTACGGTGTATTAATAACTAATTACAAAGTATAAAGGTTTATAAATACTTTAAAATTTTCATATTATTATTAGACGCATTTTCTTTCTAGTTAGGTATATTTTCTATTGCTCGAATACTAGGATGTTACATTTACTTATCATTTTTGGAATTTAAAATATAACGTTTGTGATCGTTGTTAGTTGTTCAAAATAATCTGTAATATTATTTATCGTTGTTAGTTATTGAAAAATAAAAAATAAAATTATATCAGAGTAACACATCCTGATTTTAACTTTGCATTCGTGTCCATCAATTACATGTTTAGGCCCTATTCAGATGCTCCCCAATTCATGGGAATTAGATGGGATTGAGTTGAATTTCTTAATATTTCCAAATCATGCTCGTGTGAATCTTCTATCAGATCATATTCATCAAATCATTTCTTGTAGCTCGAGGAGATCATGCAACAGATTATTTTGTGCAGCTTGTCACGTTCCAACTTGTCATGATATGCATGTTGACTTGCTTTGATCTTCGGACGCGACTTGTTATGTAGACTTGTCGTGATATGTATCGTTAACTTGTTTGACCTTCTAACGAAAGCGCCAACTTGTCATGATCTGTATCGTTGGCCTAATTTCACCTTCGGACGTAACAACTAAACATGCATACATCTCAAACAGAGAAACTGTAAAATTCAATGTTTTTATGTTTTGCAAATTAGTCAAAAAACACAGAAAATTACTTACAACTAGCAATTGATCAAACTGTATTTTATTATTAAAGCCACTTAACTCTCATTATTATGCCCACTTACTCTTTAACATTTCCATACTCCCTCAATAGCCAGCATATTGTAAGCAGAGCGTACAGATGCTTTATTTGTGGATATCACAAGTCATTTTTGAGAAATTTGGTAATCATAAGCCATAAATCAGTCTATAAAAAGTATTAGTCCTTCAGTTGTAACATATTAATTTTGATTTGTTTAAATTAACTTACAATCTAATTTGCATCAATAACATAAGTTTTGTATAATGTACGTATCAATCATATATTAATAAATGTTAATTACATTTATGTAAACACGTTGAACCATATATGCATCAACTTCAGGAAAAAGAAATGGCGAAACTTTTAGCTTGGCCAACCTAAAAAGTCATGGGAAGAAATAATTATTGCTGCACTGAAATGTTTAAACAATAATAGTGTTAATAGTAAAATTTTATAATAATACAACTACACATGTGATCAAACGAGGCTCCAGTTCTATATATGCTGTTTTTGCATAACTCGAGCAAGCAGAGCCGTTAAAATAGAAAAATTCCAAAAGGAACTACGAAACTTTTAACGACTTACTAATAATATATATATCACTGTTAAAAATGAGAATTTAGTAAATTTTTCTTGACCCAAGATGGAATTGCTAATAAAATGTTATTAAAAATAGTATATTAACAACAATAGCGCAAATAGCTAGGCGCCAGAGACAAACACAAGAATAGAAGTTTTACTATTGTTCTGAAAATAAAAATTACAAAAATAGAAAAGCAAAAAAGGAAACAAAAGGCAATGTCGGTTGGACCAGCTTATAAAAAGCCCTTTAAGTTTTTTATTTCTCATTCATTTGCTCTCTTCCTCAACACCCTCCCTCCAAGAAAACGCTCCAAATCTCTCTTCCCTTCCGCAGTCAATTATCTCGTACTAAGAAGCACATATCGCAGAGAAAATGTCTTACCCTGACTCAAATGAATACTGCCCCGATTGCAAGCGCGAGACAGTGGTGGTGTTCGACCACTCGGCCGGAGACACCATCTGCACCGAGTGCGGCCTCGTCTTAGAGGCTCACTCCATCGATGAGACCTCCGAGTGGCGCACCTTCGCCAATGAATCCAATGACAACGACCCCGTTCGTGTCGGCGGACCCATCAACCCGCTCCTGTCTGATGGCGGCCTGTCCACAGTCATCGCCAATCCTAGTGCGGTCCGCTCCGATCAACGTTACTCCAAGCTCGGTAGTTTGCAGAATCGGGTGTCTAGTGATGGCAGGTTAATTCAAGCTTTTGGAAAAATTAGTATTATGGCAGATAGGTAATTAAAGAAATCTTGCCATTCAAGTTTAACTTCTCTTTCCTTTTTTGTTTAAATTTGTTTCTTAGTTTTAGGAGATTTACTAGAAGTTGTGTGGAATAGACCTTAGGAATTGTAGATAGGTATGCTTCGTTCTGTGTGAGATTTGTGCCACGGCTAACTTAGGAATTAAGATTATGGGAGTTAATATGGGGAAATTAAAAAAATTCCGCTGTCTCTGCTTTAGCTATGAATGGTTTTCACATTGTGTTTATTTTCTGTATGGGTAATGTAATAGGAAAAAATAGCAGCAGCATTTTGAGGAAATTAATAATGCATTATCTATATTGATTAATTAGTATTTACTAACTAAAAAATGGTGTGCATGATATTTTACCAATTGGACCATCTTTGTAGAATTTATACTTCTGTTAAAATATCTCGAGTTTATTAAACATAATTTATTGATCAGCCTGCTTTCTATCATATATAAAAATGAGTTAACAAACCTTGAGAAAATTGTTCTTCTATATGCTATGTATTTTTGTTAGTCTCTACTAACTTTTTTTTTTTAAGGTCAGTGGAAACTGGCATTTCTTTGATTAAGGAAAAAGTTATTTACAAAAGTTTCTAGCTAATTATTTACAAGATATATATTTATTGTTATTCTCTCCTAATTTTGTATTTTTACTTTTTTCTGGCAGATTGAGCCTGGTAAACACTATCAAGGTACTAAGATTTTATCATTTTGCTATTAATTAAAATTGGCCATGCCTCACATGTAATGCAAAGTGCGTACATTTTGTGCTATTTCTGTATATAATATTATTGATTTCTTTTTCCTATTTAAGGATCGAGCAAATGAATTATACAAAAGGCTGGAAGAAAAGGTGATGAAGATTAGAAATCAAGATGCAACTCTTGCTGCATGCCTCTATATAGCTTGTAAAGAAGAAAATATACCCCGCACAATGAAGGGTATGTTTACACTTAAATTTTCACTGGTCATAAAAATTAAAAATTAAAAATTGAGGAAAATACAAAACTATCAAAACTATCAATGAAGGGTATGTTTACACTTATATAGGTAATAAGATATACCAAACAAGGAGGTTATTGTACCAGCTGGACCTGACAAGCATGTATTCATAGGAAAAATGTCTGGTCTTTGCAATTTTCACTTCTTATCTTTTTTTTATTTGGAACATAGAAATGTTAACAGCTGCGCACGGGGTAAGAAAGAAGGATCTCGGCCAAGCGATATCATTAATAGAAAAGCAATTGGGAGAACATATGTGCAAACAAACAGAGTCGAGGGCCACTATTCAGGCTGCTGATTTTGTCGTATGCATTCCTTCATTTTGGTTTCAATTTGATTGAATTCCTTCCAATTTTCTTCAAACATAATTTATCCAACACTAATGATTTTGCGCTCAATAATACCTCCAAACAGGGAGATCCTCAAAATATTCTGTTGACTTGGCATTTCATGAATTTCATTTGATTGAGTTCCAACCTTCTACAAAATTGGTTCACTAGTGAATTCATCCAAATCCAAAGATACTTGACTAAACAGAATTGCAGCTATTCCAAATAAATTCTGTTGACATAGCTTAAGTTATGCATACCCATTTCTCGTGCATTTGAATATTGGATTCTGTTGGATTTGTAGAGACGCTTCTGTTCAAATCTGGGCTTAAATCCTAGCACAGTGAAGACTGTTCAACAGCTTGTAGAGTGTGAGGAACTTGATATAAGGTACGAGTTTACATGATAACTCTATTCTTTTAAATATGTTGTAATTTATTTATATGTAATTATGCATGCTTGCTACATTCAAAATATTGAAAGGATCACTTTGTTATTTTCAATTCACTTCAGGAGTTGTCCCACATCAATTGTGGCTGCTGTCATTTACATGATAACGCAACGATCTGACAACAAGAAGCCCATTAGAGGTTATATGATTTATTTATTTTTTGTGAAACTATGGTTGTGTTTACTTTTTTTATATTTTGGTTTTAAATTTCTGTATTTTCTTCTCCTAATGAAATTATCTTTTCTTTTTCCAGATATAGCTATGGCCACTGGCGTGGGAGAAAACACTATGAGATCTGTTGCCAAGATGATTGAAGCTAAGCTTTCGCCTTAGAGAGTCCATTAATTTGAGACATCCTTGGAGAGTCTAGTTCTTTTGTGATTTAGAGAGTTTATTTCATTTTTTTTGTTATATATTGAAAGATTAGGGTTTTGTTGTTTTCCCCTTTTCGTAAGGAGATGGAATTTTTTTTTTTAAATCATAAAATGCATATGAAGGTTTAGGCTACCATTCTTTCATCTTTTCCTAAGTAGAGGAGGAAGGTTTTTTTATGATAAATGTATAGTTATAGTCCCGTGAATTATTTCAAATTAATGTTTCTAAAATGCTTTAGAAAGGTGATGTCTTGGTGAGTTGAAAATGTGTCCTTTTGCAATCCCACTCATTTGAACAATGTGACCTTCATAAAAACCGTGACAGATCAAGCTTCATTACAAATGCGAACTTCATTGCAGTACAAAAGATATCAATTACCCATACTGTAAATTCATATCTTTATTTCTAAAGATCAAATAATTTATCTATACTGTTAAAACATGATCTTCATAATACAACTAGAAGAAAAATTAAACACAACTAGTAGAAGAGAAAATACAACTAGAAGAAGATGAAAGACAAGTTGTAGAAGATGAAAAACAACTAGAAGAAGATGAAAGACACCAGCACAAGATGAAAGACATCTTGTTGATTAAAGACAACTAGTACAAGATGGAAAACAACAAGAAGATGAAAGACAGCGAACAAACTGCAGAAGAGGGATGATAACTAGAAGAAGTTGAAAGACAACTAAAATAAGATCAAAGACAACCAGTACAAGATCAAGACAGCAAGAAGAAAATGAAAGACAATCAGTACAAGATGAAAGACAACTAAAAGAAAATGAAGGAAAACCAACACAAGATGAAAGACAAATAGAAGAATATCAAAGACAACTAGTAAAAGATGAAAGACAACTAGAATAATGATGAAAGACAACCAGTAGAAAAAGAAACACAACAAGTAGAAGATGAAAAATAACCAGTAAAATGCGAAAGACAACTAGAAAAACACGAAAGACAACTATAAGAAGATAAAAAACAACTAATACAAGAGAAAAACAACCAGTACAAAGTAAAAGACAACTAGAAGAATATGAAACACAACTAGTACTAGAGGAAATACAACTACAAGAATATGAAAAACAATCAATAGAAAAAGAAAGACAACTAGTAAAATGTGAAAGATAACTAGTAAAATGTGAAATACAACTAGAAAAAGATGAAAGACAACTTGAAAACACGAAAGACAATTAGAAGAAGATGAAAAGCAATTAGTAGAAGAGAAAAACAACTAGTAGAAGAAAATGAAACACAACCAGCATAAGAGGAAAGACAACTAAAAGAAGATGAAAGACAACCAGTACAATTGGTAAAACAACTAATAGAAGATGAAAGACAACTAGAAGAAAATGAAAGACAACCGGTACAAGATGAAGACAAATAGAAGAACATAAAAGACAACCAGTACAAGATGAAAAACAACTAGAAGAACATTAAAACAACCAGTACAAGATGAAAGACAACTAGAATAAATGAAAAACAACTAGTAGAAGAGGAAATACAACTAGAAGAAGATGAAAGACAACTAGAAGAAATGAAAAACAACTAGTAGAAGAGGAAATACAACTAGAAGAAGATGAAAGACAACTAGAAAAAAATGAAAGCCAACTAAAAGAAATGAAAAACTAGTAGAAGAGGAAATACAACTAGAAGAAAACGAAAGA
Organism: Carex kokanica; assembly: GCA_025461125.1. Lineage (NCBI taxonomy): Eukaryota > Viridiplantae > Streptophyta > Magnoliopsida > Poales > Cyperaceae > Carex > Carex kokanica. Next base: position 609,081 of record JAJGRX010000912.1, read on the forward strand.
CAACCTGTACAAGATGGAAGACAACTAGAAGAAAATGAAAGATAATCAGTAGAAAAGGAAAGACAACCAGTAGAATATGAAACACAACCAGTAGAAGGTGAAGGACAACCAGAAGATGATGAAATTAGATAACTAGAAAAACATGAAAGACAAATAGAAGAACACGAAAGACAACTAGAAGAACATAAAAGACAACTAGAAAAGATGAAAAATGACTAATAGAAGAGGAAAACAACCAGTACAAGATGAAAGACAACTAGAAGAAGATGAAACACAACCAGTATAAGATGAAGGACAACTAAAAGAAGATGAAAGACAATCAATACAATATGAAAGACAACTAGAAGAAGAAGAAAAACAACCAATACAAGATGAAAGACAACTTGAAAAACATGAAAAACAACTAGTACAATATGAAAGACAACTAGAAGAAGATGAAAAACAACACACAAGATGAAAAGCAAGAAGTAGAAGGTGAAAGACAACTAAAAGAAGACGAAAGACAACAAGAATAATAGAAGAAGAAAGACAACAAGAATAGAAGTGGTAAAACCACTAATAGAAGAAGAAAGACAACAAGAATAACATGAAAGACAACCAATACAAGATGAAGACAACTAGAACAAAATGAAAGATAATCAGTAGAAAAGGAAAGACAACCAGTAGACTATGAAAGATAACCAGTAGAAGGTGAAAAACAACTAGAAAAGGTGAAAGACAACTAGAAAAGGTGAGAAACGACTAGTAGAAGAGGGAAACAACCAGTACAAGATGAAAGACAACTAGAAGAAGATGAAACACAACCAGTATAAGATGAAGGACAACTAAAAGAAGATGAAAGACAACCAATACAATATGAAAAGACAACTAGAAGAAGAAAAAAAACAACCAATACAAGATGAAAGACAATTTGAAGAACAAGAAAAACAACTAGTACAATATGAAAGACAACTAGAAGAAGATGAAAAACAACACGCACAAGATGAAAAACAAGAAGTAGAAGGTGAAAGACAGCTAAAAGAAGACGAAGGACAACTAGAAGAACATGAAAGACAACTTGTACAATATCAAAGACAACTAGAAGAACACGAATGAAAACTAGAAAAAGATTAAAATCAACTAGTAGAAGATAAAAACAACCAATACAAGATGAAAGACAACTAGAAGAAAATGAAACACAAATAGTAGAAGAGAAAATACAACTAGAAAAAGATGAAAGACAACTTGTAGAAGATGAAAGACTTCTTGTAGGAGGTGCAAGACAACCATTAGAACAAGAAAGGCAATTTGTACAAGCTGAAAGACAACTAGAAGAATTCAAAAGACAACTAGAAGAACATCAAGACAACCAGGGAAAAAAACATGAAATAGTATGTAGAACATGAAATACAACCTGTACAATATGAAAAACAACTAGAAGAACACGAAAAACAACGAGAAGAACATGAAAAACAACTAGAAGTGGAAATACAAAAAAAAAAGATGAATGACAACTAGAAGAAGATGAAAGGCAACTAGTAGAAGATGAAAGACAATTATATGAATATGAAAAACGACCAGCAGAACAGGAAAGACGACACATGTGTTGTTGCAAGCAATACTCTTAGTATGATATTTGACTAATTTGCAAAACATACAACAATTGAATCTAACAATTTCTTTGAGTTAAGATACTTTGCAGGTTTAAGACAATTGGAATTGCAATCTGAATCTGTTGTCCTGAAGAAATCATCAAGTTTTATCAAGATTTTAAATTGTAAAATTCATAGAATTGGTAAAATAGATTTGATGTTGAAGTCAGGGAACAATCGTTACCAACGATTGTCTAATCGTTGTAACGATTAAAATAGCTGCACAGAAAATCAGAATGCGAGAAATAACACAATTCTTCCAGAGAGTAATCGTTACCAACGATTATACAATCGTTGTAACGATTATGAAAGTTTCGCAGAATTTTGAATTTGGCTGAAACCCTAATTGCATATTAGTACTAATCGTTGTAACGATTAATCAATCGTTGGTAACGATTGTAGGCAGAATACTCTTTTGGAAGCTGCCTCTATAAATAGAGCAATTAGGTTTTCTTCCAAATTAACTAGAGCCGCCCCCAGCTATTCAAAATGCGATTTTACTGTGCAATATTCCCTCCATTGTTGTGAGAGCTAAAACTTCAAAATTCCTTCACACAACCTCAAATCTACTTCACTAATCTTGCTAGATTAGATTAAAGTTAGTTGTTGTGATTATTTCTCTTGAGATTATAAACTTAGAGACTTCGTTCTCTACTCTAGTTGGCCGAGTGACTTCCCATTGGTTGTAAGGGCTCACCGGTTCACAAGTTGTAACCTTTCTCATTGGGTAATAGAAAGGCGCACCGAGAAGCGGTTGCGACGCCCCGGAGACGTAGGCCATTTTGCCGAACTCCGTTAACATCCCGAGTGTCAATTTCTCTAAACTCTTCTATTTACTTTATTTGCAATTAATTTCAGTTTTTAAAGTAGATTAGTGGTGCCTTAGGGACAACAAAGTGGTATCAGAGCAAGTTACTTGAATTAAGACTCACTTAATTCTAGTTCTAGTGATCTAAAATGGCACCAAATAGATTTGTGAAAGAACCTCCAACCTTCGGTCTTACAACCAAAAACTTTAGTCATTGGAAAAGAATTATGATTAATTATTTAAATATTCTTGAAGTATGGGATATTATCGAAAAGGGGTATACACCTAAGTTTGAGGGAGAAGATAATAAAATCCAAACTCTTCCATCAAAAATTGAAAAGAAAGAAAATGACAATGCGATTAATGCAATATTAAACGCAGTTAGTGAATCAGTTGCTTTGATTTTTGGTAACTCAACTAGCGCCAAAGAAATGTGGAATGCTCTTATAAATCGGTATGAGGGTAACACCCAAATCAAAAGAACCAAAATAACCGGGTTAGAGACCAAATTTGAAACATTCAAGGTAGAAAATGGTGAAACCATAGAAGAAATATATAATAGACTTATGCATATACAAAATGAATTTATCGAATTGGGAGAACCACTTTCTAACGATAAAATTGTAGGAAAGCTCTTAAGAGTCATGCCTAGGAGACCTAGATGGGAAGGATTGGTGAGTGCCCTAGAAGAAATTCAAGGAACACAAGCATCATTCACTGCAGATGAACTGTACCGCACTTTAGAAGTTTTGAAGAAAAACTAATACAATCCGGTGAACTGAAGCAAGAGTCTAAATCAAAAACTGTAGCTTTCCCGGCACAAAACCGTAACCACTCTAGCTCCTCAAATAACCGTATGCCAAATGACCAATTCATAAATAAAATAGACCATGAATCCTCCAAAGATGCCCTTCTCTTATCCAAAATGTTCCAAGGAATACTTGATTTTGAAAGAAAGTATAACAAGGAACACTACAAAAGACAGGCACTTTTCGCGAGGATAAAAAGTGACTTTTTGCGACGGAGTACCGTCATAAACGTGCTTTTTCTTTTGCGACGGTACTTTTAGCGACGAAGTTCCCTCGCGAAAAGTGCCTACTTTGTTGTTGTGGAACGTGAGGATGAGAACAAAAGAGTAGTGTACTTTGCATGTCATAGAGAAGGGCACACCATTCAAACATGCTTCAAGCTATTTCCCCATTTGAAGAACAAGGATGTTGAAGGACAACACGGCCGAAGGACAACACGGCCGAAGGCCAAAACAAAAGTATGATGGATACAAAGGCAAGAAAAAGGCGAAAGCAATGCAAGCTATGTGGAGGATAGACTCCGGTGAAAGTGATGTAGAGGAATCCGACACGGAGTCGGGAAATGAAGAAGAGATCAACCTCGCATTGGTAGCAAGTGTGGATGAAGGTCCGTCAATAATCGATGTGGACTCAATCATTGCTAACAAGAACATCACCGATGAGACCACCATTGAATTTCTCAAAAATCTTGCAAAGTCAAGGAATAACAAGGAGGTCGATGATACGAATGAAGCTTCAACAAGCTCCGCTAATGAGGTACATTTTGATTCTGACTTTGAAGGTTGTGAGTCCGAAACTGAACTGACCAATGACCAAATAGAGACCAATGAACCCGAAATTGATTTGAACAATAATTGGATAATTACCAATGAGACAAGCACTTTCGTAAATGAGATACTAACACGTCATAATGCACCTAGGTTGCTTGATGAATCAAAAAGGGTATTGCGTGAAAAGGAAGGTATCATACAAAATTTAAAATCTAAACTTCTTGATTTTGAGTCCAAAGTAAAAGAATTAGAAATGGTACTACTTAATTCAAATTCTTGTCAATCACATTTAGGAGAAATAGAAATGTTAAAAGTAAAAGTTCAAACATTGGAGATCGAAAATAGGGCATTAAGATCTCCTAGTGAATTCTCAAATATCACTAGTATAGATCCTTATTACATGGATAATTTGACCAATGCTAAAGTTGATAGAACAGGCATTGGGTACAAGAAGGGTCACTCCTCATTTGAATCAAATTATTCACAAAGCCCGAAAGAAAAAGGGGGACATACTCAAACTTTAAATGTAGAAAATCAACAAAAATATTTAAACAAATTTAAATTTGATAGTAAAGATTATTTAACTCACCAATTTTATACCAAAAAGGGTAAAACTCCTTTGAATAATGAGTCAAATAGAAAGCAAAATTGTCAAACTCCAAACCAAAAGTCTCAACATCATGCATTTAAGTATGGATATTCCAACAAAAATTACAAAAACAAAAACACTTTTGAAAATAATAATAGGAACACATTTAATCCAAAAAGGTCAAATAAAACTTATTTCAAAGGACCGGATGGATGGTGTTATGAACTTAAAAACAAAAATGCTTTGCAAAATAGAACTCAAAAGAATAGTTCACCAAGAGATGTTCCCCAACATCACAATAAATTTATTTCTAACAAGACTCGGTCATTCAACAATCATAGGAATCAAATTCAAGAAGTGAAAGATGATTTTAAAGTAACTTTCACACATGGTTCGCGCAATATCAAGCAATCGGTGACATTTTGTAACTACTGCTGTAAAATTGGTCACACCTCATTAGAATGTAGATTTAGGAAAGGAAACAACAATGCAAATGTTGTTTGGATTCCTAAAGCTAAACTAGCTTGAATTTGTACTTGAAATCTCCCCAAAATACTAAAATTGCTAAAAATATTAAAATTGGGGAGATTACAACAAGGTATATGTTAATTAATAATATATACTCTTGTAGGTGTGTTTGATTACTACTCATAAAGAAAATGCTTGGATCATTGATAGTGGATGCTCACACCATATGACCGGTGATAAATCTAATTTCAAATCTTTAGAACCATATGATGGTGGGTTAGTTACTTTTGGTAGTAACCAAAGAAAAAGTTCGATCATAGGATTAGGTTCGGTTGGTAACCAAAACTTAACCATATCGGATGTCTACCTTGTTGATGGGTTGAACTATAACTTACTTAGTGTTAGTAAGTTATGTGAAGCCAGTTATTATGTTAAATTTGACATTAATGCTTGTTTCTTAATTAGAGCTTCGGATGATACTCTAGTGTATATGGGTAAGAGAAAGAAAAATGTTTATTATCTATATCTTACTCATTTTGATTCTGGTGAAACATGCTTAAGTGCTATAACAACCGGATCTTGGTTATGGCATCGTAGATTAGGCCACATTTCAATTGATTCAATTAAAAAATTGGTTAAATTAAATCTTGTTCGTGGATTACCAACTCACAAATTAGAAATTGAAGGCTTATGTGATGCTTGTGTCCAAGGTAAACATACTAAAAGTTGTTTTAAGTCCAAAGACATGGTATCAACCGATCAACCTCTACAATTACTTCACATTGATTTATTTGGACCAATTAGCATACCTAGTTTAGCTAAAAAGAAGTATGCATTTGTAATTGTGGATGACTATAGTCGCTTTACTTGGGTTATATTTCTACAACACAAGGATGAAGCAATTGAATGTTTCATCAAATTTTGCATTTGTGTTGAAAATGAAAAGGGTCTAAAAATCATTCGAATTCGAAGTGACCATGGGGGGGAGTTCGAAAATGCGAAATTTGATGAATTCTGCTCTAAAAGGGGATATAGACATGAATATTCGGCTCCTCGCACACCTCAACAAAATGGGGTTGTCGAGAGGAAAAACCGAACATTACAAGAGCTTGCCCGAACCATGCTAAATGAATATCCTTTGCCCAAACATCTTTGGGCCGAGGCAGTCAATACGGCTTGCTACGTGATCAATTGCGTTAGTATTATATCGATATTGAAGAAAACACCATATGAATTATGGAAGGGATACAAACCAAAAATATCTCACTTTAGAGTATTCGGTTCAAAATGCTTTGTTCTAGACGAATCCCCTAAAATAACAAAATTTGACTCAAAATCAATTGAAGGTATTTTTGTAGGATATTCAATGACAAGTAAAGCCTATAGAATTTACATTGCAAATCAAAGGGTTGTAATTGAATCAGTACATGTTAAATTTGATGAAGCTACTCACAGAAAGGTATTTTAATTGTAGGTGTTGAAGATATTACTCCTGAAGTTGACGAGGCTGCGAATCAAATCATCATAGGTGAACAATCATCCGAACAACATCAATCCGAAGAGAATGCAACACCCTATGTAGAGAATCCTTTGAACACATCAATGCAAACCGAAGAGTCACAACCTCCACCATTTGAATATCAACCTCCCGAAGAACTAAGGGAAGTTTCCTCTCACCCTCTTTCAAATGTTATTGGGGATCCTAAGGAAGGGGTTAGAACAAGATCAGGATTGAGTCAAATGATTGCGCATTGTGCGTTCGTGTCAAATGTTGAACCTAAAAACTTTAAAGATGCAAATATTGATTCAAATTGGATTTGCGCCATGCAAGAAGAACTTGCTCAATTTGAAAGAAACAAAGTTTGGACACTAGTACCTAAACCAAATGATCGAATGATTATTGGAACTAAATGGGTTTTTCGAAATAAAAAGGATGAATTTGGAAATGTTGTTAGGAACAAAGCTAGGTTAGTTGCTCAAGGGTATAAGCAACAAGAAGGTATCGATTTCGAAGAAACCTTTGCACCTGTAGCGCGTCTAGAATCCATTCGGATGCTTTTAGCATATGCCTCTAACAAAGGTTTTATCTTATTCCAAATGGATGTTAAAAGTGCATTTCTGAATGGATTTCTAGAAGAAGAAGTATATGTTCAACAACCACCCGGCTTTGTTGACTCAACATTTCCAAATCATGTTTATAAACTCACTAAAGCACTCTATGGACTTAAACAAGCTCCTAGAGCATGGTACGGTCGACTTAGTTCCTTTCTAATTGAACATGAGTTTACAAGAGGTAAAAATGATACAACTATTTTTACTAAGAAAAGAGGTGAATCAATTTTAATTGTGCAAATTTATGTTGATGATATCATTTTTGGTTCTACTAATGCGGCACTTGCCGAGGAATTTTCATCTCTTATGAGTAGTGAATTTGAAATGAGCATGATGGGTGAATTGAACTTCTTTTTGGGACTCCAAATAAAGCAACTTATCGATGGAACCTTTGTAAGTCAAACCAAGTATGCTAAGGAGTTGATCAAAAAATTTGGATTAACTGAAAGCAAGACGAGTCCTACTCCAATGGCCATCAATGCAAATCTCGACTCTGATCCTAGCGGTACGCCGGTGGACATCACTCAATACCGAGCTATGATAGGTAGCTTACTCTATTTAACTGCTAGTAGACCTGATATTATGTTTGCGGTATGTCTATGTGCTAGATTTCAAGCTAATCCCAAAGACATGCATTTGAAAGCCGTTAAAAGAATACTTAAATATATCAAAGGCACGTTAAATTTGGGATTATGGTATGGCAAACAATCAGAATTAGATTTGATAGGTTACACCGATGCTGATTTTGTCAGGGACCGAATGGACCATAAAAGTACAAGTGGTACATGCCAATTCTTGGGCGGATCACTTGTCTCTTGGTCGAGCCGTAAGCAAACCTCGGTTGCGCTTTCCACTGCGGAAGCCGAGTATGTTGCGGCCGGTAGTTGTTGCACACAATTGTTATGGATGATTCAAACTCTCCAAGATTATGAAATACGCTTCCGCAACGTACCAATTATGTGTGACAATACCAGTGCCATCATGATTTCCAAAAATCCGGTTCTCCATTCTCGTACCAAGCACATAGAAATACGGCATCATTTTATTAGGGATCATGTTGAGAAAGGTGAAATACAACTTATCCATATTGACACCAAAAACCAAATTGCCGATATTTTCACCAAGCCCTTAAATCCTCAACAACATAATGAACTAAGGTTTAAATTAGGCATGCTTGAACTTGATTAGTCAAATGATTATCATAAATTAGTGCATCTGCATCTTAGATAGGACGCATAGCAATCACTTGATCATATCAACGCTCCGACGCCCTTTAGAAAACCCTATCAGATCACAATCGTTACCAACGATTAACTAATCGTTATAACGATTAATTAAAGAAAATCTTAATTCTTCAAACTGCAAAACGCAAACTTTACATGATTTATTCCAGAACACAATCGTTGTGAACGATTGTGTAATCGTTACAACGATTAATTAAATTTTAAAATCCACATTTTCTTTGAAATTTCATCTGTTATTTCAGTATTTCCAGAGCACAATCGTTGCGAACGATTAAACAATCGTTGTAACGATTAATGAAATTTTAATATTCGAATTTTCTCCTCAAAATTTCAGCTGTCAACCTGTATTTCCAGAGCATAATCGTTACGAACGATTACTCAATCGTTGTAACGATTGACCGCAGAATGCAAAAAGTCGGGTCCGCCTCTTATTTCTCTCCTCTCTCCTCCAATTCGCACCTCTTCTTCTTCTTTTTCTTTCTCTTCCTCTCCGCCGACTCTACTTCTTCTCCACCGGTTTGGCCTCCACAAACCACCATTCTTCAAACTTTTAAGTCATTTCTTCTCTCATCTCTCTCCTCTACCCTACTCTCTCACTATATTTCACTTTCTCCTCTCTCTTCTCTCCTCTCCACCAAAACCCTAGTTTCGCCTCTTTTCAAATCCGATCATCCGACCACTTGATCGACGATCCGTCTTCATCATTGTGCTCCTCTCGTTCTTCTCGTCACGGGTGTGTACTTCACTTCTCAATCGGTAAATTTTTATCTTTTCACCATTTACGATGCCTCCTAAACCGACTAAAACTGCTATTAGCAAAAGGAGACGTACTGACTCAGGCCAAACCTCTCGTCAAAGAGATGATTCTCCTAATCCTCAATTACCAAATTGGATAATTGGTCGAGATAATCGGTACCTATTTCGGGATGCCGAATCATACACCAACTATATTGGTTTATTTGAAAACCGGGATTTGACCAATTGCTATCACTTTGATAAGAATTCTGCCGAGTTTCCTGCTTATGAGACAACCAAAATTAATGAATACTTGGAACATTGGGATTGGGAACCGTTTATCAACTGTATGGAACCATACAACACCATCTTAACCCGGGTATTTTACGCCAATTTTCTCATGACTATCTCTCCATTCCGAGCCTCTTCCTATGTATGCGGAACTGAAATTGATCTCTCTCTTGACAATTTGGCCGAATGGCTTGAACTACCTAATGAAGGTGAGGAATCGTACCCTCTTAGAAAATGGCCCGACACAGCCGTCGATACGGCCGATAATTATAAAACCTGGTTTGACCGTAACAATCGAGTTGGTGCCCCTCTTTATGCTTCACATCTTCCATCCCTTCATCGGTTGCTATACCTTTTTGTCAACAATATTCTCACTCCAAAATCCAAAATCAAAACCAACATGGAATGGAATGCCACTTTCTATATGCGACATCTCATTTGCTTGGATGAAAAACGCTTCAACATTCCGTATATCATTCTCCGTCACATGCGAAATGCATTCAATAGCAAGGTTTATAATTTACCTTATGCTCACATCATTCACAAAATTATGCGTCTCAATGGAATTCATCTTTCACCTGATCTAACTCTACTCGGCCCAGTCAATTTGGTTAGTGAAATGCCAAATATTGGTTGGTCTTTAACGGCCTCCGCAAGTGGCCCACCAGGTCTTCGCCCTGATAACCGTCCAGTTAATCGATGGATTAAAGCTCCCAATGCACTTCCAAATCAATATTGGGATCCAAATGAAGCCAATCCACCCTCCCCTCCTCACGTCCCACCTCCCGCTGCTCCGGCTCAACCACAGGCTTCAACCGCCGAAATGGCTTGGGTTATGGATCAGTTGCGCGGCATTACTTCCACTCTCTCTACCCTTGGTACTAAAATTGACAAGGTCAATAAGGGTGTTCGCCTCAATGCCAAGAATATTCAATCCCTTGATGATGCTCAAACGGATCTTGCCAAGCATTGGGTGCGACGCTTTGGACCGGGCAGTGGTGTTCATGATGATGATCTGGATGATGATGGTGATGATGATGATGATGCTGATGGTGATGCTCCTGAGATGACATCTAGTTTTTCTTTTTAGTTTTTCACTGCTCGCTATTTGTTGCGTACTATTTGATTGCTATGCTAGAAACTTATTATTATTTTAGCTTTGCATGCTATGTGGACTTTTACAACTATTTTATGCTTCTTAGTAGCTTCGGTTTAGTTATTTATTTGCCTGTTAGTGGTTGAATTATTCTATGTTCTATATTTTTGGTTATGTTATTTTGGAATGTGTGATGTGCTTTATATTTTTTTTTTACTATATTCCAACCATTAAGGGGGAGTGCTTATTTTGAGGGGGAGCACTCGTTAGTTATCTTCCCTTTCGTCGATTTCCAAAAGGGGGAGAAATTGCAAGAAATGCAAAACTGAAAATTGGGAATAAAAAAAATTGGGAAATATAATTTCAAATCAATTTATGCACTTGCTTGCAATGTATGTTTTGCAAATCGTCAAAAGGGGGAGATTGTTGTTGCAAGCAATACTCTTAGTATGATATTTGACTAATTTGCAAAACATACAACAATTGAATCTAACAATTTCTTTGAGTTAAGATACTTTGCAGGTTTAAGACAATTGGAATTGCAATCTGAATCTGTTGTCCTGAAGAAATCATCAAGTTTTATCAAGATTTTAAATTGTAAAATTCATAGAATTGGTAAAATAGATTTGATGTTGAAGTCAGGGAACAATCGTTACCAACGATTGTTTAATCGTTGTAACGATTAAAATAGCTGCACAGAAAATCAGAATGCGAGAAATAACACAATTCTTCCAGAGAGTAATCGTTACCAACGATTATACAATCGTTGTAACGATTATGAAAGTTTCGCAGAATTTTGAATTTGGCTGAAACCCTAATTGCATATTAGTACTAATCGTTGTAACGATTAATCAATCGTTGGTAACGATTGTAGGCAGAATACTCTTTTGGAAGCTGCCTCTATAAATAGAGCAATTAGGTTTTCTTCCAAATTAACTAGAGCCGCCCCCAGCTATTCAAAACGCGATTTTACTGTGCAATATTCCCTCCATTGTTGTGAGAGCTAAAACTTCAAAATTCCTTCACACAACCTCAAATCTACTTCACTAATCTTGCTAGATTAGATTAAAGTTAGTTGTTGTGATTATTTCTCTTGAGATTATAAACTTAGAGACTTCGTTCTCTACTCTAGTTAGCCGAGTGACTTCCCATTGGTTGTAAGGGCTCACCGGTTCACAAGTTGTAACCTTTCTCATTGGGTAATAGAAAGGCGCACCGAGAAGCGGTTGCGACGCCCCGGAGACGTAGGCCATTTTGCCGAACTCCGTTAACATCCCGAGTGTCAATTTCTCTAAACTCTTCTATTTACTTTATTTGCAATTAATTTCAGTTTTTAAAGTAGATTAGTGGTGCCTTAGGGACAACAAAGTGGTATCAGAGCAAGTTACTTGAATTAAGACTCACTTAATTCTAGTTCTAGTGATCTAAAATGGCACCAAATAGATTTGTGAAATAACCTCCAACCTTCGGTCTTACAACCAAAAACTTTAGTCATTGGAAAAGAATTATGATTAATTATTTAAATATTCTTGAAGTATGGGATATTATCGAAAAGGGGTATACACCTAAGTTTGAGGGAGAAGATAATAAAATCCAAACTCTTCCATCAAAAATTGAAAAGAAAGAAAATGACAATGCGGTTAATGCAATATTAAACGCAGTTAGTGAATCAGTTGCTTTGATTTTTGGTAACTCAACTAGCGCCAAAGAAATGTGGAATGCTCTTATAAATCGGTATGAGGGTAACACCCAAATCAAAAGAACCAAAATAACCGGGTTAGAGACCAAATTTGAAACATTCAAGGTAGAAAATGGTGAAACCATAGAAGAAATGTATAATAGACTTATGCATATACAAAATGAATTTATCGAATTGGGAGAACCACTTTCTAACGATAAAATTGTAGGAAAGCTCTTAAGAGTCATGCTTAGGAGACCTAGATGGGAAGGATTGGTGAGTGCCCTATAAGCAATTCAAGGAACACATGCATCATTCACTGCAGATGAACTATACCGCACTTTAGAAGTTTTGAAGAAAAACTAATACAATCCGGTGAACTGAAGCAAGAGTCTAAATCAAAAACTGTAGCTTTCCCGGCACAAAACCGTAACCACTCTAGCTCCTCAAATAACCGTATGCCAAATGACCAATTCATAAATAAAATAGACCATGAATCCTCCAAAGATGCCCTTCTCTTATCCAAAATGTTCCAAGGAATACTTGATTTTGAAAGAAAGTATAACAAGGAACACTACAAAAGACAGGCACTTTTCGCGAGGATAAAAAGTGACTTTTTGCGACGGAGTACCGTCATAAACGTGCTTTTTCTTTTGCGACGGTACTTTTAGCGACGAAGTTCCCTCGCGAAAAGTGCCTACTTTGTTGTTGTGGAACGTGAGGATGAGAACAAAAGAGTAGTGTACTTTGCATGTCATAGAGAAGGGCACACCATTCAAACATGCTTCAAGCTATTTCCCCATTTGAAGAACAAGGATGTTGAAGGACAACACGGCCGAAGGACAACACGGCCGAAGGCCAAAACAAAAGTATGATGGATACAAAGGCAAGAAAAAGGCGAAAGCAATGCAAGCTATGTGGAGCATAGACTCCGGTGAAAGTGATGTAGAGGAATCCGACACGGAGTCGGGAAATGAAGAAGAGATCAACCTCGCATTGGTAGCAAGTGTGGATGAAGGTCCGTCAATAATCGATGTGGACTCAATCATTGCTAACAAGAACATCACCGATGAGACCACCATTGAATTTCTCAAAAATCTTGCAAAGTCAAGGAATAACAAGGAGGTCGATGATACGAATGAAGCTTCAACAAGCTCTGCTAATGAGGTACATTTTGATTCTGACTTTGAAGGTTGTGAGTCCGAAACTGAACTGATCAATGACCAAATAGAGACAAATGAACCCGTTAACATCCCGAGTGTCAATTTCTCTAAACTCTTATATTTACTTTATGTTACACCAAAAGGGTATAGTACAAAGTTTCAGTACAGTAAACTGCACTTTTTAACCTTCAATACACTTTTCGGTTCAGACTGCAAGTATACAATCCTATCGAGTAGTATAAATTCGGGTATCGATCACAGGGACGGTTCAAGTCTTAATTAGATTTCTACCTAAATTAGATAAAGACTAGAAGTTGGAAAAGGTTGGTTTTGGTTTTTATAGTTCCTAACAATTCAATCACAATAATTAAAATGCAAGAAAGTAAATCAACTTGGTTTAAATCAGAAGTAAAAGGCGTTTCCAGGGTTATGACTTCATCTCAGTTTTGCCTCGAGGTACCCGGTCCGTGTAGTGTCCTACACGGGCCGTGTCCAATGTACACGGGTCGGGTACTGTTGTACACGGTCCGTGCGGCTCTCGAGTGAATGCAGCAGTTATTGTTTCTTTGTGTTGTTCCTTTGTGTAGGGTTCTACTGACCAGACCTAATGTTTCTAAACCTCAACTGTCGTCTGTTGGTTCATTAACTTGGTATGGAATTGCAATATGTGCCCTCGTCGGGTTCTAGACCTCAACTGTCGTATGTTGGTCTGAATTACCTAGTTGCTTGTTTGGTATACTAAAGGTAACCTCATTCCGTCGATATGAGGAAATGTTCACCTGTCGGCTACTACTTGGTTTCACCTTTCGGATCACTAATCCTACCTCATGTACTTAATTTGGTTGAGAGATTATAAGGGCCAAAGTACCTTCTAGATGTGCGCATTCATCTAGTGGTAAACCAATAAAAATCAAACAACTTAGACTAAGCAATTGAAATCAAACACAATCAAGCAAACACAAATTTCAACAAAAGAATCCAATAACTAACATGCAAAACAAAACATTCGATTACATCACAACCCTAGAAACTAAAGAATCTACTCTAACATGATTAAAAAGCAAATAAAACAAATAAAGATAAAGGAGTTCATAGAAAAACTCGAAGAACAATGGAGATCCGTCGAAAACTCGCGTCTTTCGCTTCTTAACTTCGTCTCTAAGCCAAAGCCGTCAAGGCCAAACCCTAGCAAATGCCTCTCTGCTCCAGAATACCCCTCTGGTGCAAGAAATCCCGCTTATATGCTTTTCTGGCCGACCTTCCATCAATTAGCCTTGTTTCCAAATTCTAAATATGTTTCCGGAAATGCTTGACACGGCCCGTGTGGAATTCTACACGGACCGTGTGCCTGTGTTCTTCCTGCGGCCGAGTCAGCGGTTGGAAATGCTTGACACGGCCCGTGTGAAAATTCTACACGGACCGTGTACCTGTGTCTCTAGCTCAGATTGTAGATCTTCTCGCAAGCTTTCCGAAAAGTGGTTATACACTCAAAACGGAGTTACGAGTCAAAATCTATGACCGTTTTAATTTCAGGTGCTGAGATTGGTGTCCTGGTCGTGTCTGTGGTCGGGCAGAGGGTTGTACGGTCCGCATAAGAAGGTACACGGACCGTATATAAACCTTCAAATTCCATATTCTTCCTCAGTTTCACCCGTTTTCTGCAAAGTAAGAGCAAATACGCAGCAGTACCACATTCTATAGATATTCAATGAAATAAACACGATTTGACAGTTCTAAACACAGATTTTGGTACAAAATACGGGTCGGAATATAGATAAGTTTGCGAGATATCACTTTATTTGCAATTAATTTCAGTTTTTAAAGTAGATTAGTGGTGCCTTAGGGACAACAACACGTACAAGATGAAAGACAATTAGAAGAAAATGAATCACAACCAGTACAACTAGAAGAATTAAAAAGACAACTAGGGAAAAAACATGAAAGACAACTAGTAAAACAAGAAATACAACCTGTATAACATGAAAGTCAACAAGAAGAACATGAAAAACAACGAGAAGAACATGAAAAACAACTAGAAGAAGTGGAAATACAACAAGAAGAAGATGAATGACAACTAGAAGAAGATGAAAAACAACTAGTAGAAGATGAAAGACAACTAGAAGAACGTGAAAAACAACTAGTACAATATGAAAGCCAACTAGAAGAAGATGAAAGACAATTAGAAGAAGATAAATCACAACCAGTACAAGTGAAAAGACAATAAGAAGAAGATGAAAGACAACCAGTAGAAGTGGTAAAACAACTAAAAGAAAATGAAAGACAACAAATAGAACATGAAAGACAACTAGGACAAGATGAAAACAAATAGAAGAACATGTAAGACAACTAGTACAAGATGAAAAACAACTTGATAAATATGAAAGACAACTAGTACAAGATGAAAAACAACTAGAAGAAGTGAAAAATAACTAGTAGAAGAGGAAAAATACAACTAGAAGAAGATGAAAGACCACTAGAAAAGAATGAAAGACAACTAGAAGAAATGAAAAACTAGTAGAAGAGGAAATACAACTAGAAGAACATGAAAGACAACTAGTACAAGATGAAGACAAATAGAAGAATATGTAAGACAACCAGTACAAGATGAAAAACAATTTGATAAATATGAAAGACAACCAATACAAGATGAAAGACAACTAGAAGAAATGAAAAACAACTAGTAGAAGAGGAAATACAACCAGAAGAATATGAAAGACAACTAGAAAATAATGAAAGACAACCAGAAGAAATTAATAACTAGTAGAAGAACATGAAAGACAACTTGTACAAGGCGAAAGACAACTTGTACAAGATGAAAGACAACTAGAAGAAAATTAAACACAACTAGTACAAGATGAAAGACAACTAGAAGATGATGAAAGATAATCAGTAGAAAAAAAAAGACAACCAGTAGAATATGAAAGACAACCTATAGAAGGTGAAAGACGACTAGAAGATGATGAAAGACAACTAGAAAAACACGAAAGACAACTAGAAAAGATAAAAACGACTAGTAGAAGAGGAAAACAACCAGTACAAGATGAAAGATAACTAGCAGATGATGAAACACAATCAGTATAAGATGAAGGACAACTAAAAGAAAGAAAGATGAAAGACAACCAATACAATAAGAAAGACAACTAGAAGAAGAAGAAGAAAAACAACCCATACAAGATTAAAGACAACTTAAAGAACATGAAAAACAACTAGCACAATATGAAAGACAACTAGAATAAGATGAAAAATAACACGCACAAGATGAAAAACAAGAAGTATAAGGCGAAAGACAACTAAAAGAAGACGAAAGACAACTAGAAGAACATGAAAGACAACTTGTACAAGATTGTCTTTCGTCAACTTGTAGAATATGAAAGACAATCAGTAGAAGGTGAAAGACAACTAGAAGAAGATGAGAGACCACTAGATGAATACGAAAGAAAACTAGAAGAATATTAAAATCAACTAGTTGAAGAGAAAAACAAACAGTTTAAGATGAAAGATAACTAGAAGAAAATGAAACACAACTAGGTAAAGTGGAAACACAACTAGTAGAAGAGGAAATACAACTAGAAGAAGATGAAAGACAACTTGTAGAAGATGAAAGACAACTAGAAGAAAATGAAACATAAGTAGAAGAGTACAACTAGAAGAAAGATGAAACACAACTTGTGGAAGATGAAAGAAAACTAGAAGAAGATGAAAGACAACTTGTAGGAGGTGCAAGACAACAAGTACAACAGGAAAGACAATCTGTACAAGATGAAAGACACCTAGAAGAATTCAAAAGATAACTAGAAGAACATCAAGACAACCAGGGAAAAAAACATGAAAGGCAACTAGTAGAACATGAAATACAACCTGTACAATATGAAAAACAACTAGAAGAACATGAAAAACAACGAGAAGAACAAGAAAAACAACTAGAAGAAGTCAAAATACAACAACAAGAACATGAATGACAACAAGAAGAACATGAAAGACAACTAGTAGAAGATGAAAGACAACTAAAAGAACATGAAAAACAACTAACAGAACATGAAGGACAACATGTACAACATCAAAGACAATTAGAAAAAGATGAAAAACAACTAATAGAAGATGAAAGACAACTAGAAGAACATGAAAGACAACTAGTACAAGATGAAGACAATTAGAACAAGATGAAAGATAATCAGTAGAAAAGGAAAACAACCAGTAGACTATGAAAGATAACTAGTAGAACGTGAAAGACAACTAGAAGAACATGAAAAACAACTAGTACAATATGAAAGACAACTAGAAGAACATGAAAAACAACACGCACAAGATGAAAAACAAGAAGTAGAAGGTGAAAGACAGCTAGAAGAACATGAAAGACAACTTGTATAATATGAAAGACAGTTTGTAAAAGAGAACTAGAAGGTGAAAGAGAACTAGAAGATGAAAGACAACCAGTAGAAGGTGAAAGAGAACTAGAAGATGAAATACAACTAGAAGAACACAAAAAAAACTAAAAGAAGATTAAAATCAACTAGTAGAAGAGAAAAACAACAAGTACAAGTTAGAAGACAACAAGAAGAAAATGAAACACAACTAGTAGAAGAGAAAATACAACTAGAAGAAGATGCAAGACAACTTGTAAAAGATGAAAGACAACTAGAAGAAGATGAAAGATACTTGTAGAATGTGCAAGACAACCAGTAGAACAGGAAAGACAACCTGTCCAAGATGAAAGACAACTAGAAGAACATCAAGACAACCAGGGAAAAAAACATGAAAGATAACTAGTAGAACATGAAATACTACCTGTACAACATGAAACTCAACTAGAATTAACATGAAAAACAACGAGGAGAACATGAAAAACAAAAAAAATGGAAATACAATAATAATAAGATGAATGACAACTAGAAGAACATGAATCACAACCAGTACAACTAGAAGAATTAAACAGACAACTAGAAGAACATGAAAGATGAAAGACAAACAATACAATATGAAAAGACAACTAGAAGAAGAAGAAAAACAACCAATACAACATGAAAGACAACTTGAAGAACATGAAAAACAACTAGTACAATATGAAAGACAACTAGAAGAAGATGAAAAACAACACGCACAAGATGAAAAACCAGAAATAGAAGGTGAAAGATAGCTAAAAGAATAAGAAAGACAACTAGAAGAACATGAAATACAACTTGTACAATATGAAAGACAGTTTGTACAAGATTGTCCTTCATCTTCGTGTAGAATATGAAAAACAACCAGTAGAAGGTGAAAGACAACTACAAAAAGATGAAAGACAACTAGAAGAACACGAAAGAAAACTAGAAAAAGATTAAAATCAACTATTAGAAGATAAAAACCAGTACAAGATGAAAGACAAATAGAAGAATAGGAAACACAAATAATAGAAGAGGAAATACAACTAGAAAAAAGATGAAAGACAACTTGTAGAAGATGAATGACAACTACAAGAAGATGAAAGACAACTTAGAAGGTGCAAGACAACCAGTAGAACATGAAAGATAGTCTGTACAAGATGAAAGACAACTAGTTGAAGGTCAAAGACAACCAGTAGAACAGGAAAGACAACCTGTACAAGACGAACGAAAACTAGAAGAATTAAAAAAACAACTAAAAAAACATCAAGACAACCAGGGAAAAAAACATGAAAGACAACTAGTAGAACATGAAATACAACATGTACAACATGAAAGTCAATAAGAAGAACATGAAAAACAATGAGAAGAACATGAAAAACAACTAGAAGAAATGAAAATACAAAAATAAGAAGATCAATGACAACTAGAACAAGATGAAAGACAATTAGTGGAAGATGAAAAACAACTAGAAGAACATGAAAAACAACTAGTACAATATGAAAGCCAACTAGAAGAAGATGAAAGACAACTAGAAGAAAATTAAAACACAACTAGTACAATATGAAAGAAAACTAGAAGAAGATGAAAAACAACACGCATAAGATGAAAAACAGGAAGTAGAAGGTGAACGAAAAGTAGAAGAACATGAAAGACAACCAGTATAAGATGAAGACAAATAGAAGAACATGTAAGACAACCAGTACAAGATGAAAAACAACTTGATAAATATGAAAGACAACCAGTACAAGATGAAAGACAACTAGAAGAAGTGAAAAACAACTAGTAGAAGAAGAAATATAACTAGAAGAAGATGAAAGACAACTTGAAAATAATGAAAGACAACTAGAAGACATGAAAAACTAGTAGAAAAGGAAATACAACTAGAAGAAAATGAAATACAACTTGTACAAGATGAAAGACAACTAGAAGAAAATGAAACACAACTAGCACAAGATAAAAGACAACTAGAAGAAGATGAAAGACAACTAGAAGATGATGAAAGATAACTAGTAGAACACAAAAGATAACTAAAAAAGATGAAACACGACTAGTACAAGTGGACCACAACCAGTACAAGATAAAAGACAACTAGAAGAAGATGAAACACAACTAGTATAAGATGAAGGACAACTAAAAGAAGAAAGATTAAACACAAGCAATTAAATATGAAAGACAATTAACAAGAAAAAGAAAAAGGAACTCAATACAGGTAATTCTCATTGGCGGCTGTATACTGAAATACTCCAAATTATAGGATTGCCGAAATTCAAAAAAATAAAAAGGAGATGTAACACAAGGACTTCTCATAGGCCGCTGTATGGTGGGATACAACAAAATGCGGAGTGAACAAAAATTAACAAGAAAAAGAAAAAGGGACTCAAAACAGGTAATTCTCATAGGCGGCTGTATGCTGAAATACTTCAAATTACAGGGTAGCCGAAATTCAAAAACATGAAAAGGAGATGTAACATAGGGACTTCTCATATGCTGCTGTATGCTGGGATACAACAAAATGCAGAGTGAACAAAAATTCACAAGAAAAAGAAAAAGGGAAAAAGGACTAAATACAGGGAATTCTCTTAGGTCGTTGTATGCTGAAATACTCCAAATTATAGGGTGCCCGAAATTCAAAAAAATGAAAAGAAGATGTAACACAGGTACTTCTCATAGGCCGTTGTATGGTGGGATACAACAAAATTCGGAGTGAACAAAAATTAACAAGAAAAAGAAAAACTGACTAAATACAGGGAAATTCTCATAGGCGGTTGTATGCCTAAATACTCCAAATTACAGGGTGCCCGAAATTCAAAAAAATGAAAAGGAGATGTTACCCAGGGACTTCTCATATGCCGCTGTATAGTAGGACACAGCAAAATTGGGACTGAACAAAATTAACAACAGAAAGAAAAACGGACTCAATACAGGGAATTCTCATAGGCGGCTGTATGCTGAAATACTCCAAATTACAGGGTGCCCGAAATTCAAAAAAATGAAAAGGAGATGTAACACAGGGACTTCTCATATGCCACTGTATGCTGGGACACAGCAAAATTGGGACTGAACAAAAATTAACAAGAGAAAGAAAAACGGACTCAATACAGGGAATTCTCATAGGCGGTTGTATGCTAAAATACTCCAAATTACCGGGTGGTCGAAATTCAATAAAATGAAAAGAACATGTAACGAAGAGACTTCTCATATGCCGCTGTATGCTGGGACAGAGCAAAATGTAGAGTGAACAAAATTAATAGGAAAAAGAAAAACGGACTCAATACAGGGAACTCTCATAGGCGGCTGTATGCTGAAATACTCCAAATTAAAGGGTGCCCGAAATTCAAAAAAATAAAAACGAGATGTCACACAGGGACTTCTCATATGCGGCTGTATGCGGGGAAACACCAAAATAAAAAGTGAACAGAAATTAACAGGAAAAAGAAAAAGGGACTGAATACAGGGAATTCTCATAAGCGGCTGTATGCTGAAATACTCCAAATTACAGGGTGCCCGAAATTCAAAACAATGAAAACGAGATGTCACACAGAGACTTCTCATAGGCGGCTGCATGCGGGGAAACACCAAAATGCGGTGTGGACAGAAATTAACAGGAAAAAGAAAAGGGACTGAATACAGGGAATTCTCATAGGCGGGTGTATGCTGAAATACTCCAAATTACAGGATGCCCGAAATTCAAACAAATGGAAACGAGATGTTACACAGGGACTTCTAATATGCAGCTGTATGCGGGGAAACACCAAAATAAAAAGTTAACAGGAAAAAGAAAAAAAGACTGCATACAGGGAACTCTCATAGGCGGCTGTAGCTGAAATACTCCAAATTACAGCGTGCCCGAAATTCAAAAAATGAAAACGAGATGTCACACAGGGACTTCTCATATGCGGCTGTATGCGGGAAAACACCAAAATGCGGTTTGGAATGAAATTAACAGGAAAAAGAAAAAGGGCCTGAATACATGGAATTCTCATAGGCGGGTGTATGCTGAAATACTCCAAATTACATGGTGCCCGAAATTCAAACAAATGAAAACGAGATGTCACACAGGGACTTCTAATATGCGGCTGTATGCGGGGAAACACCAAAATAAAAAGTTAACAAAAATTAACAGGAAAAAGAAAAAAGGACTTCATACAGGGAATTCTCATAGGCGGCTGTAGCTGAAATACTCCAAATTACAGGGTGCCCGAAATTCAAAAAATGAAAACGAGATGTCACACAGGGACATCTAATATGCGGCTGTATGCGGGGAAACACCAAAATACAGAGTGGACAGAAATTAACAAGAAAAAGAAAAAGGGACTGAATATAGGGAATTCTCATAGGCGGCTGTATGCTGAAATACTCCAAATTACAAGGTGCCCGAAATTCAAAAAATGAAAACGAGATGTCACACAGGGACTTCTCATATGCGGCTGTATGCGGGGAAACCCCAAAATAAAATGTTAACAAAAATTAACAGGAAAAAGAAAAAAGGACTGCATACAGGGAATTCTCATAGGCGGCTGTAGCTGAAATACTCCAAATTACAGGGTGCCCGAAATTCAAAAAAATGAAAACGAGATGTCAAACAGGGATTTGTCATAGGCGGCTGTATGCGGGGAAACACCAAAATGCGGTGTGGACAGAAATTAACAGGAAAAAGAAAAGGGACTGAATACAGGGAATTCTCATAGGCGGGTGTATGCTGAAATACTCCAAATTACAGGATGCCCGAAATTCAAACAAATGGAAACGAGATGTTACACAGGGACTTCTAATATGCAGCTGTATGCGGGGAAACACCAAAATAAAAAGTTAACAGGAAAAAGAAAAAAAGACTGCATACAGGGAACTCTCATAGGCGGCTGTAGCTGAAATACTCCAAATTACAGCGTGCCCGAAATTCAAAAAATGAAAACGAGATGTCACACAGGGACTTCTCATATGCGGCTGTATGCGGGAAAACACCAAAATGCGGTTTGGAATGAAATTAACAGGAAAAAGAAAAAGGGCCTGAATACATGGAATTCTCATAGGCGGGTGTATGCTGAAATACTCCAAATTACATGGTGCCCGAAATTCAAACAAATGAAAACGAGATGTCACACAGGGACTTCTAATATGCGGCTGTATGCGGGGAAACACCAAAATAAAAAGTTAACAAAAATTAACAGGAAAAAGAAAAAAGGACTTCATACAGGGAATTCTCATAGGCGGCTGTAGCTGAAATACTCCAAATTACAGGGTGCCCGAAATTCAAAAAATGAAAACGAGATGTCACACAGGGACATCTAATATGCGGCTGTATGCGGGGAAACACCAAAATACAGAGTGGACAGAAATTAACAAGAAAAAGAAAAAGGGACTGAATATAGGGAATTCTCATAGGCGGCTGTATGCTGAAATACTCCAAATTACAAGGTGCCCGAAATTCAAAAAATGAAAACGAGATGTCACACAGGGACTTCTCATATGCGGCTGTATGCGGGGAAACCCCAAAATAAAATGTTAACAAAAATTAACAGGAAAAAGAAAAAAGGACTGCATACAGGGAATTCTCATAGGCGGCTGTAGCTGAAATACTCCAAATTACAGGGTGCCCGAAATTCAAAAAAATGAAAACGAGATGTCAAACAGGGATTTGTCATAGGCGGCTGTATGCGGGGAAACACCAAAATGCGGTGTGGACAGAAATTAACAGGAAAAAGAAAAAGGGACTGAATACAGGGAATTCTCATAGGCGGCTGTATGCTGAAATACTCCAAATTACAGGGTGCCCGAAATTTAAAAAAATGAAAACGAGATGTTACACAGGGACTTCTCATATGCGGCTGTATGCGGGGAAACACCAAAATAAAAAGTGAACAGAAATCAACAGGAAAAAGAAAAAAGTACTGCATACAGGGAATTCTCATAGGCGGTTGTAGCTGAAATACTCCAAATTACAGGGTGCCCGAAATTCAAAAAAATGAAAACGAGATGTCACACAGGGACTTCTCATAGGCGGCTGTATGCGGGGAAACACCAAAATGCGGTGTGGACAGAAATTAACAGGAAAAAGAAAAAGGGATTGAATACAGGGAATTCTCATAGGCGGCTGTATGCTGAAATACTCCAAATTACAGGGTGCCCGAAATTCAAAAAAATGAAAACAAGATGTCACACAGAGACTTCTCATAGGCGGCTGTATGCGGGGAAACACCAAATTGCGTCTGGACAGAAATTAACAGGAAAAAGAAAAAGGGACTGAATACAGGGAATTCTCATAGGCGGGTGTATGCTGAAATACTCCAAATTACAGGGTGCCCGAAATTCAAACAAATGAAAACGAGATGTCACACAGGGACTTCTCATATGCGGCTGTATGCGGGGAAACATCAAAATAAAAAGTTAACAAAAATTAACAGGATAAAGAAAAAAGGACTGAATAAAGGGAATTGTCATAGGCGGCTGTAGCTGAAATACTCCAAATTACAGGGTGCCCGAAATTCAAAAAAATGAAAACGAAATGTCACACTAGGACTTCTCATATGCGGCTGTATGCGGGGAAACACCAAAATGCGGTGTGGACAGAAATTAACAGGAAAAAGAAAAAGGGATTGAATACGGGGTATTTTCATAGGCGGCAGTATGCTGAAATACTCAAAATTAGAAAGTGCCCGAAATTCAAAAAGATGAAAACGAGATGTCACACAGGGACTTCTCATAGGCGGCTTTATGCGGGGAAACACCAAAATAAAACGTTAACAAAAATTAACAGGAAAAAAAAATGGACTGAATACAGGGAATTCTCATAGGCGCCTGTAGCTGAAATACTCCAAATTAGAGGGTGCCCGAAATTCAAAAAAATGAAAACGAGATGTCACACAGGGATTTCTCATAGGTGGCTGTATGCGGGGAAACACCAAAATGCGGTGTGAACAGAAATTAACAGGAAAAAGAAAAAGGGACTGAATACAGGGAATTTTCATAGGCGGCTGTATGCTGAAATACTCCAAATTACAGGGTGCCCGAAATTCAAAAAAATGAAAACGAGATGTCACACAGGGACTTCTCATATGCGGGGAAACACCAAAATAAAAAGTGAACAGAAATTAACAGGAAAAAGAAAAAGGGACTGAATACAGGGAATTCTCATAAGCGGCTGTATGCTGAAATACTCCAAATTACAGGGTGCCCGAAATTCAAAAAAATGAAAACGAGATGTCACACAGAGACTTCTCATAGGCGGCTGTATGCGGGGAAACACCAAAATGCGGTGTGGACAGAAATTAACAGGAAAAAGAAAAAGGGACTGAATACAGGGAATTCTCATAGGCGGCTGTATGCTGAAATACTCCAAATTACAGGGTGCCGGAAATTCAAACAAATGGAAACGAGATGTCACACAGGGACTTCTAATATGCAGCTGTATCGGGGAAACACCAAAATAAAAAGTTAACAAAAATTAATGATATCTCGCTTTCGTATCTATATTCCGACCAAACTTTGTACCAAAACCTGTGCCTAAAACTGTCAAATCGTGTTTATTTCATTAAATATCTATGGAATGTTGTACTGCTGTGCATTTGTTCTTACTTTGCAGAAAACGGGCGAAACCGAGGAAAAATATGGAATTTGAATGTTTATATACAGTCCGTGTACCTTCTTATGCGGACCGTACAACCCTCTACCCGACCACAGACACGACCTGGACACCAATCTGAGCACCTGAAATTAAAACGGTAATAGATTTTGACTCGTAACTCCGTTTTGAGTGTATTACCACTTTTCGGAAAGCTTGCGAGAAGATCTACAATCTGAGCTAGAGACACAGGTACACGGTCCGTGTAGAATTTCACACGGGCCATGTCAATCATTTTCAACCGCTGACTCGACTATAGAAGACACACAGGTACACAGTCCATGTAGAATTTCACACGGGCCGTGTTAAGAATTTTCGGAAACAGATTCAGAATTTGGAAACAAGGCTAATTGATGGAAGGTCGGCCAGAAAAGCATATAAGCGGGATTTCTTGCACCAGGGAGACATTCTGGAGCAGGGAAGCAATTCCAAGGGTTTGGCCTTGACGGCTTTGGCTTGGAGACGAAGTTGAGAAGCGAAAGACGCGAGTTTTCGACGGATCATCATTGTTCTTCAAGTTTTTCTATGAACTCCTTTATCTTTATTTGTTTTATTTGTTTTTTAATCATGTTAAAGTAGACTTTTAGTTTCTAGGGTTGTGATGTAATTGCATGTTTTGTTTTGCATGTTAGTTGTTGGATTCTTTTGTTGAAATTTGTGTTTGCTTCATTGTGTTTGATTTAATTGCTTACTCTAAGTTGTTTGATTTAATTGCTTAGTTATTGGATTCTTTTGTTGAAATTTGTGTTTGATTTATTTGCTTGAGAAGTCCCTGTGTGACATCTCGTTTTCATTTTTTTGAATTTCGGGCATCCTGTAATTTGGAGTATTTCAGCATACAGCCGCCTATGAGAATTCCCTGTATTCAGTCCCTTTTTCTTTTTCCTGTTAATTTCTGTCCACTCCGCATATTGATGTTTCCCCACATACACCCGCTTATGAGAAGTCCCTGTGTGACATCTCGTTTTCATTTTTTTGAATTTCGGGCACCCTGTATTTGGAGTATTTCAGCATACAGCCGCCTATGAGAATTCCCTGTATTCAGTCCCTTTTTCTTTTCCTTTTAATTTCTGTCCACTCCGCATATTGATGTTTCCCCACATACACCCGCTTATGAGAAGTCCCTGTGTGACATCTCGTTTTCATTTTTTTGAATTTCGGGCACCCTGTATTTGGAGTATTTCAGCATACAGCCGCCTATGAGAATTCCCTGTATTCAGTCCCTTTTTTTTTCCTGTTAATTTCTGTCCACATCGCATTTTGGTGTTACCCCGCATACAGCCGCATATGAGAAGTCCCAGTGTGACATCTCGTTTTCATTTTTTGAATTTCAGGCACCCTGTAATTTGGAGTATTTCAGCATACAGCCGCCTATGAGAATTCCCTGTATTCAGTCCCTTTTTCCTTTTCCTGTTAATTTCTGTCCACTCCGCATTTTGGTGTTTTCCTGCATACAGCCGCATATGAGGAGTTCCTGCGTGACATCTCGTTTTCATTTTTTTGAATTTCGGGCACCCTGTAATTTGGAGTATTTCAGCATACAACTGCTTATGAGAATTCCCTGTATTCAGTCACTTTTTCTTTTTCCTGTTAATTTCTGTTCACTTTTTATTTTGGTGTTTCCCCGCATACATCCGCTTATGAGAAGTCCCTTTGTGACATCTCGTTTTCATTTTTTTGAATTTCGGGCACCCTGTAATTTGGAGTATTTCAGCATACAGCCAGCCGCCTATGAGAATTCCCTGTATACAGTCCCTTTTTCTTTTTCCTGTTAATTTCTGTTCACTTTTTATTTTGGTGTTTCCCCGCATACAGCCGCTTATGAGAAGTCCCTGTCTGACATCTCGTTTTCATTTTTGTGAATTTCGGTCACCCTGTAATTTGGAGTATTTCAGCATACAGCCGCCTATGAGAAATCCCTATTTTCAGTCACTTTTTCTTTTTCTGTCAATTTCTGTCCACACTGCATTTTGGTGTTTCCCCGCATACAGCCGCCTATGAGAATTCACTGTATACAATCCCTTTTTCTTTTTCCTGTTAATTTATGTCCACTTTTTATTTTGGTGTTTCCCCGCATACAGCCGCATATGAGAAGTCCCTGTGTGACATCTCGTTTTCATTTTTTTGAATTTCGGGCACCCTGTAATTTGGAGTATTTCAGCATACAGCCGCCTATGAGAATTCCCTGTATTCAGTCCCTTTTTCTTTTTCCTGTTAATTTCTGTTCACGTTTTATTTTGGTCTTTCCCCGCATACAGCCGCATATGAGGAGTTCCTGCGTGACATCTCGTTTTCATTTTTTTGAATTTCGGGCACCCTGTAATTTGGAGTATTTCAGCATACAACTGCTTATGACAATTCTCTGTATTCAGTCCCTTTTTCTTTTTCCTGTTAATTTCTGTTCACTTTTTATTTTGGTGTTTCCCCGCATACATCCACTTATGAGAAGTCCCTTTGTGACATCTCGTTTTCATTTTTTTGAATTTCGGGCACCCTGTAATTTGGAGTATTTCAGCATACAGCCAGCCGCCTATGAGAATTCCCTGTATACAGTCCCTTTTTCTTTTTCCTGTTAATTTCTGTTCACTTTTTATTTTGGTGTTTCCCCGCATACAGCCGCTTATGAGAAGTCCCTGTCTGACATCTCGTTTTCATTTTTGTGAATTTCGGCCACCCTGTAATTTGGAGTATTTCAGCATACAGCCGCCTATGAGAATTCCCTATTTTCAGTCACTTTTTCTTTTTCTGTCAATTTCTGTCCACACTGCATTTTGGTGTTTCCCCGCATACAGCCGCTTTTGAGAAGTCCCTGTGTGACATCTCGTTTTCATTTTTTTGAATTTCGGGTACCCAATAATTTGGAGTATTTCAGCATACAGCCGCTTATGAGAATTCCCTGTATTCAGTCCCTTTTTCTTTTTCCTGTTAATTTTTGTTCACGTTTTATTTTGGTGTTTCCACGCATACAGCCGCATATGAGAAGTCCCTGTGTGACATCTCGTTTTCATTTTTTTGAATTTCGGGCACCCTGTAATTTGGAGTATTTCAGCATACAGCCGCCTATGAGAATTCCCTGTATACAATCCCTTTTTCTTTTTCCTGTTAATTTATGTCCACTTTTTATTTTGCTGTTTCCCCGCATACAGCCGCATATGAGAAGTCCCTGTGTGACATCTCGTTTTCATTTTTTTGAATTTCGGACACCCTGTAATTTGGAGTATTTCAGCATACAGCCGCCTATGAGAATTCCCTGTATTCAGTCCCTTTTTCATTTGCCTGTTAATTTCTGTTCACGTTTTATTTTGGTGTTTCCCCGCATACAGCCGCATATGAGAAGTCCCAGTGTGACATCTCGTTTTCATTTTTTTGAATTTCAGGCACCCTGTAATTTGGAGTATTTCAGCATACAGCCGCCTATGAGAATTCCCTGTATTCAGTCCCTTTTTCTTTTTCCTGTTAATTTCTGTCCACTCCGCATTTTGGTGTTTTCCCGCATACAGCCGCATATGAGAAGTCTCTGTGTGACATCTCGTTTTCATTTTTTTGAATTTCGGGCGCCCTGTAATTTGGAGTATTTCAGCATACAGCCGCCTATGAGAATTCCCTGTATACAGTCCCTTTTTCTTTTTCCTGTTAATTTCTGTTCACGTTTTATTTTGGTATTTCCCCGCATACAGCCGCTTATGAGAAGTCCCTGTGTGACATCTCGTTTTCATTTTTGTGAATTTCGGCCACCCTGTAATTTGGAGTATTTCAGCATACAGCCGCCTATGAGAATTCCCTATATTCAGTCCCTTTTTCTTTTTCTGTCAATTTCTGTCCACACCGTATTTTGGTGTTTCCCCGCATACAGCCGCTTATGAGAAGTCCCTATGTGACATCTCGTTTTCATTTTTTTGAATTTCGGGTACCCAGTAATTTGGAGTATTTCAGCATACAGCCGCCTATGAGAATTCTCTGTATTCAGTCCCTTTTTCTTTTTCCTGTTAATTTTTGTTCACGTTTTATTTTGGTGTTTCCCCGCATACAGCCGCATATGAGAAGTCCCTGTGTGACATCTCGTTTTCATTTTTTTGAATTTCGGGCACCCTGTAATTTGGAGTATTTCATCATACAGCCCGCCTATGAGAATTCACTGTATACAATCCCTTTTTCTTTTTCTTGTTAATTTATGTCCACTTTTTATTTTGCTGTGTCCCCGCATACAGCCGCATATGACAAGTCCCTGTGTGACATCTCGTTTTCATTTTTTTGAATTTCGGGCACCCTGTAATTTGGAGTATTTCAGCATACAGCCGCCAATGAGAATTCCCTATATTCAGTCCCTTTTTCTGTTTCTGTTAATTTCTGTCCACACCGCATTTTGGTGTTTCCCCACAACAGCCGCCTATGAGAAGTCCTTGTGTGACATCTCGTTTTCATTTTTTTGAATTTCGGGCACCTTGTAATTTGGAGTATTTCAGTATACAGCCGCCTTTGAGAATTCCCTGTATTCAGTCACTTTTTTTTTCCTGTTAATTTCTGTTCACTTTTTATTTTGGTGTTTCCCCGCATGCAGCCGCATATGAGAAGTCCCTGTGTGACATCTCGTTTTCATTTTTTTGAATTTCGGGCAACCTGTAAGTTGGAGTATTTCAGCATACAGCCGCCTATGAGAATTCCCTGTATTCAGTCCCTTTTTCTTTTTCTGTTAATTTCTGTCCACACCGCATTTTGGTGTTTCCCCGCATACAACCGCCTATGAGAAGTCCCTGTGTGACATCTCGTTTTCATTTTTTTGAATTTCGGGCACCCTGTAATTTGGAGTATTTCAGGATACAGCCGCCATTGAGAATTCCCTGTATTCAGTCACTTTTTTTTTTCCTGTTAATTTCTGTTCACTTTTTATTTTGGTGTTTCCCTGCATACAGCCGCATATGAGAAGTCCCTGTGTGACATCTCGTTTTCATTTTTTTGAATTTCGGGCACCCAGTAATTTGGAGTATTTCAGCATACAGCCGCCTATGAGAATTCACTATATACAGTCCCTTTTTCTTTTTCCTGTTAATTTCTGTCCACTTTTTATTTTTCTGTTTCCCCGCATACAGGCGCATATGAGAAGTCCCTGTGTGACATCTCGTTTTCATTTTTTTGAATTTCGGGCACCCTGTAATTTGGAGTATTTCAGCATACAGCCGCCTATGAGAATTCACAGTATACAGTCCCTTTTTCTTTTTCATGTTAATTTCTGTCCACTCCGCATTTTGGTGTTTCCCCGCATACAGCCGCCTATGAGAAGTCCCTGTGTGACATATCGTTTTCATTTTTTAGAATTTCGGGCACACTGTAATTTTGAGTATTTCAGCATACAGCCGCCCATGAGAATTCCCTGTATACAGTCCCTTTTTCTTTTTCCTGTTAATTTCTGTTCACTTTTTATTTTGGTGTTTCCCCGCATACAGCCGCATATGAGAAGTCCCTATGTGACATCTCATTTTCATTTTTTTGAATTTCGGACACCCTGTAATTTGGAGTATTTCAGCATACAGCCGCCTATGAGAATTCCCAGTATATAGTCCCTTTTTCTTTTTCCTGTTAATTTCTGTTCAATTTTTATTCTAGTGTGTCCCCGCATACAGCCGCATATGAGAAGTCCCTCTATGACATCTCGTTTTCATATTTTTTGAATTTCAGGCTCCCTGTAATTTGGAGTATTGCAGCATACAGCCGAATGCTGAAATACTCCAAATTACAGCGTCGGCGAAAATCAAAAAACTGAAAATGAGAACTAACACAGGGACTTCTAATATGCGGCTGTATGCAAGGACACACCACAATGCGGAGTGAACAAAAATTACCAGGAAAAAGAAAAAGGGCCTCAATACAGGGAATTCTCATAGGCGGCTCTATGCTGAAACACTCCAAATTATAGGGTCGCCGAAATTCAAAAAACTGAAAACTAGTTGTAACACAGGACTTCTCATCTGCGGCTGTATGCGTGGATACACCAAAATGCGGAGTGAACAAAAATTAACAGGAAAAAGAAAAAGGATCTCAATACAGGGAATTCTCATAGGCGGCTGTATGCTGAAATACTCGAAATTACAGCGTCGCCGAAAATCAAAAAACTGAAAACGAGAACTAACACAGGGACTTTTCATATGCGGCTGTATGCGGGGACACACCAAAATGCGGAGTGAACAAAAATTACCTGGAAAAAGAAAAAGGGCCTCAATACAGGGAATTCTCATAGGCGGCTGTATGCTTAAATTCTCGAAATTACAGTGTCGCCGAAAATCAAAAAACTGAATACGAGAACTAACACAGGACTTCTCATATGCGGCTGTATGCGTGGATACACCAAAATGCGGAGGGAACAAAAATTACCAGGAAAAAGAAAAAGGGCCTCAATACAGGAAATTCTCATAGGCGGCTGTATGCTGAAATACTCGAAATTATAGCGTCGCCGAAAATCGAGAAATCGAATAGGAGAACTAACACAGGGACTTCTCATATGCGGCTGTTTGCGGGGAAACACCATAATGCGGAGTGAACAAAAATTACCAGGAAAAAGAAAAAGGGCCTCAATACAGGGAATTCTCATAGGCGGCAGTATGCTGAAATACTCCAAATTAAAGGGTGGCCGAAATTCAAAAAACTGAAAACGAGTTGTAACACAGGGACTTCTCATATGCGGCTGTATGCGTGGACACACCAAAATGCGGAGTGAACAAAAATTACCAGGAAAAAGAAAAAGGGCCTCAATACAGGAAATTCTTATAGGCGGCTGTATGCTGAAATACTCGAAATTACAGCATCGCCGAAATTCAAAAAACTGAAAACGAGAACTAACACAGGGACTTCTCATATGCGGCTATATGCGCGGTTACACCAAAATACGGAGTGAACAAAAATTAACAGGAAAAAGAAAAAGGCCTCAATTGAGGGAATTCTCATAGGCGGCTGTATGCTGAAATACTCGAAATTACGGCATCGCCGAAAATCAAAAAACCGAAAACGAGAACTAACACAGGAACTTCTCATATGCGGCTGTATGCGGGGACACACCAAAATGCGGAGTGAACAAAAATTACCTGGAAAAAGAAAAAGGGCCTCAATACAGGGAATTCTCATAGGCGGCTGTATGCTGAAATACTCCAAATTACAGGGTGGCCGAAATTCAAAAAACTGAAAACGAGTTGTAACACAGGGATTTCTCATATGCTGCTGTATGCGTGGATACACCTTAATGCGGAGTGAACAAAAATTACCAGGAAAAATAAAAAGGGACTTAATACAGGGAATTCTCATATGCGGCTGTATGCTGAAATACTCGAAATTCCGGCATCGCCGAAAATCAAAAAACTGATAACGAGAACTAACACAGGGACTTCTCATATGCGGCTGTATGCGGGGACACACCAAAATGCGGAATGAACAAAAATTACTAGCAAAAAGAAAAAGGCCTCAATACAGCGACTTCTCATAGGCGGCTGTATGCTGAAATACTCCAAATTACAAGGTGTCCGAAATTCAAAAAACTGAGAACTAGTTGTAACACAGGGACTTCTCATAAGCGGCTGTATGCGTGGATACACTAAAATGCGGACGGAACAAAAATTACCAGGAAAAAGAAAAAGGGCCTCAATACAGGGAATTCTCATAGGCGGCTGTATGCTGAAATACTCGAAATTACAGCGTCGCCGAAAATCAAAAAACTGAAAACGAGAACTAACACAGGGACTTCTCATATGCGGCTGTATGCGGGGACACACCAAAATGCGGAGTGAACAAAAATTACCTGGAAAAAGAAAAAAGGACCTCCATACAGGGAATTCTCATAGGCGGCTGTATGCTGAAATACTCCAAATTACAGGGTGGCCGAAATTCAAAAAACTGAAAACGAGTTGTAACACAGGGACTTCTCATATGCGGCTGTATGCGTGGATACACCAAAATGCGGAGTGAACAAAAATTACCAGGAAAAAGAAAAAGGGCCTCAATACAGGGAATTCTCATAGGCGGCTGTATGCTGAAATACTCGAAATTACAGCATCGCCGAAAATCAAAAAACAGAAAACGAGAACTAACACAGGGACTTCTCATATGCGGCTGTATGCGGGGACACACCAAAATGCGGAGTGAACAAAAATTACCAGCAAAAAGAAAAAGGCCTCAATACAGCGAATTCTCATAGGCGGCTGTATGCTGAAATACTCCAAATTACAGGGTGGCCGAAATTCAAAAAACTGAAAACGAGTTGTAACACAGGGACTTCTCATATGCGGCTGTATGCGTGGATACACCAAAATGCGGACTGAATAAAAATTACCAGGAAAAAGAAAAAGGGCCTCAATACAGGGAATTCTCATAGGCGGCTGTATGCTGAAATACTCGAAATTACAGCGTCGCCGAAAATCAAAAAACTGAAAACGAGAACTAACACAGGGACTTCTCATATGCGGCTGTATGCGTGGACACACCAAAATGCGGAGTGAACAAAAATTACCAGGAAAAAGAAAAAGGGCCTCAATACAGGGAATTCTCATAGGCGGCTGTATGCTGAAATACTCGAAATTACAGCGTCGCCGAAATTCAAAAAACTGAAAATGAGAACTAACACAGGGACTTCTCATATGCGGCTGTATGTGCGGATACACCAAAATGCGGAGTGAACAAAAATTAACAGGAAAAAGAAAAAGGGCCTCAATTGAAGGAATTCTCATAGGCAGCTGTATGCTGAAATACTCGAAATTACGGCATCGCCGAAAATCAAAAAACCGAAAATGAGAACTAACACAGGAACTTCTCATATGCGGCTGAATGCGGGGACACACCAAAATGCGGAGTGAACAAAAATTACCTGGAAAAAGAAAAAAGGACCTCCATGCAGGGAATTCTCATAGGCGACTGTATGCTGAAATACTCCAAATTACAGGGTGGCCGAAATTCAAAAAACTGAAAACGAGTTGTAACACAGGGATTTCTCATATGCGGCTGTATGCGTGGATACACCAAAATGCGGAGTGAACAAAAATTACCAGGAAAAATAAAAAGGGCCTCAATACAGGGAATTCTCATAGGCGGCTGTATGCTGAAATACTCGAAATTACAGCGTCGCCGAAAATCAAAAAACTGAAAACGAGAACTAACACAGGGACTTCTCATATGCGGCTGTATGCGGGGACACACCAAAATGCGGAGTGAACAAAAATTACTAGGAAAAAGAAAAAGGCCTCAATACAGGGAATTCTCATAGGCGGCTGTATGCTGAAATACTCCAAATTACAAGGTGGCCGAAATTCAAAAAACTGAAAACGAGTTGTAACACAGGGACTTCTCATATGCGGCTGTATGCGTGGATACACCAAAATGCAGAGTGAACAAAAATTACCAGGAAAAAGAAAAAGGGCCTCAATACAGGGAATTCTCATAGGCGGCTGTATGCTGAAATACTCCAAATTACAGCGTGGCCGAAATTCAAAAAACTGAAAACGAGTTGTAACACAGGGACTTCTCATATGCGGCTGTATGTGTGGATACACCAAAATGCGGACTGAACAAAAATTACCAGGAAAAAGAAAAACGGCCTCAATAAAGGGAATTCTCATAGGCGGCTGTATGCTGAAATACTCCAAATTACAGCGTCGCCGAAATTCAAAAAACTGAAAACGAGTTGTAACACAGGGACTTCTCATATGCGGCTGTATGCGGGGATACACCAAAATGCGGAGTGAACAAAAATTACCAGGAAAAAGAAAAAGGGCCTCAATACAGGGAATTCTCATAGGCGGCTGTATGCTGAAATACTCCAAATTACTGCGTGGCAGAAATTCAATAAAATAAAAATGAGTTGTAACATAGGGACTTCTCATATGCGGCTGTATGTGTGGAAACACCAAAATGCGGACTGAACAAAATTTACCTTGAAGAAGAAAAACGGACTCAATACAGGGAATTCTCATAGGCGGCTGTATGCTGAAATACTCCAAATTACAGCGTCGCCGAAATTCAAAAAACTAAAAACGAGTTGTAACACAGGGACTTCTCATATGCGGCTGTATGCGTGGATACACCAAAATGCGGAGTGAACAAAAATTACCAGGAAAAAGAAAAAGGGCCTCAATACAAGGAATTCTCATAGGCGGCTGTATGCTGAAATACTCGAAATTACAGCGTCGCCGAAAATCGAGAAACCGAATAGGAGAACTAACACAGGGACTTCTCATATGCGGCTGTTTGCGGGGACACACCATAATGCGGAGTGAACAAAAATTAACAGGAAAAAGAAAAAGCGCCTCAATACAGGGAATTCTCATAGGCGGCAGTGTGCTGAAATACTCCAAATTAGAGGGTGGCCGAAATTCAAAAAACTGAAAACGAGTTGTAACATAGAGACTTCTCTTATGCGGCTGTATGTGTAGAAACACCAAAATGCGGACTGAAAAAGAAAAACGGCCTCAATCCAGGGAATTCTCATAGGCAAATGTATGCTGAAATACTCCAAATTACAGCGTCGCCGAAAATCAAAAAACTGAAAACGAGAACTAACACATGGACTTCTCATATGCAAATGTATGCGTGGATACACCAAAATACGGAGTGAACAAAAATTACCAGGAAAACGAAAAAGGGCCTCAATACAGATAATTCTCATAGGCGGCTGTATACTGAAATACTCGAAATTACAGCATGGCCGAAAATCAAAAAACTGAAAATGAGAACTAACACAGGGACTTCTCATATGCGGCTGTTTGAGGGGACACACCAAAATGCGGAGTGAACAAAAATTAACAGGAAAAAGAAAAAGGCCTCAATACAGGGAATTCTTATAGACGGCTGTATGCTGAAATACTCCAAATTACAGGGTGGCCAAAATTCAAAAAAGTGGAAACGAGTTGTAACACAGGGACTTCTCATATGCGGCTGTATGCGTGGATACACCAAAATGCGGAGTGAACAAAAATTACCAGGAAAAATAAGTAGGGCCTCAATACAGGAGATTCTCATGGGCGGCTGTATGTTGAAATACTCCAAATTACAGCATGGCCAAAAATCAAAAAACTGAAAATGAGAACTAACAAAGGGACTTCTCATATGCGGCTGTTTGCGGGGACACCCCAAAATGCGGAGTGAACAAAAATTAACAGGAAAAAGAAAAAGGCTTCAATACAGGGAATTCTCATAGGCGGCTGTATGCTGAAATACTCCAAATTACAGGGTAGCCGAAATTCAAAAAACTGAAAACGTGTTGTAACACGGGGACTTCTCATATGCTGAAATACTCCAAATTACAGGGTGCCCGAAATTCAAAAAAATGAAAACGAGATGTCACACAGGGACTTCTCATATGCGGCTGTATGCGGGGAAACACCAAAATGCGGAGTGGACGGAAATTAACAGGAAAAAGAAAAAGTGACTGAATACAAGGAATTCTTATAGGCGGCTGTATGCTGAAATACTCCAAATTACAGGGTGCCCGAAATTCAAAAAAATGAAAACGAGATTTCACACAGGGACTTCTCATATGCGGCTGTATGCTGGGAAACACCAAAATAAAAGGTGAACAGAAATTAACAGGAAAATGAAAAAGGGACTAAGTACAGGGAATTCTCATAGGCGGCTGTATGCTGAAATACTCCAAATTACAGGGTGCCCGAAATTCAAAAAAATAAAAACGAGATGTCACACAGGGACTTCTCATATGCGGCTTTATGCGGGGAAACACCAAAATAAAAAGTGAACAGAAATTAACCGGAAAAAAAAGGGACGAATACAGGGAATTCTCATAGGCGGCTGTATACTG
This sequence comes from Carex kokanica, assembly GCA_025461125.1. Lineage (NCBI taxonomy): Eukaryota > Viridiplantae > Streptophyta > Magnoliopsida > Poales > Cyperaceae > Carex > Carex kokanica. The sequence continues at coordinate 646,242 of JAJGRX010000912.1, forward strand.
AAATACTCGAAATTACAGCATGGCCGAAAATCAAAAAACTGAAAATGAGAACTAACACAGGGACTTCTCATATGCGGCTGTTTGAGGGGACACACCAAAATGCGGAGTGAACAAAAATTAACAGGAAAAAGAAAAAGGCCTCAATACAGGGAATTCTCATAGGCGGCTGTATGCTGAAATACTCCAAATTACAGGTTGGCCAAAATTCAAAAAAGTGGAAACGAGTTGTAACACAGGGACTTCTCATATGCGGCTGTATGCGTGGATACACCAAAATGCGGAGTGAACAAAAATTACCAGGAAAAATAAGTAGGGCCTCAATACAGGAGATTCTCATGGGCGGCTGTATGTTGAAATACTCCAAATTACAGCATGGCCAAAAATCAAAAAACTGAAAATGAGAACTAACAAAGGGACTTCTCATATGCGGCTGTTTGCGGGGACACCCCAAAATGCGGAGTGAACAAAAATTAACAGGAAAAAGAAAAAGGCTTCAATACAGGGAATTCTCATAGGCGGCTGTATGCTGAAATACTCCAAATTACAGGGTAGCCGAAATTCAAAAAACTGAAAACGTGTTGTAACACGGGGACTTCTCATATGCTGAAATACTCCAAATTACAGGGTGCCCGAAATTCAAAAAAATGAAAACGAGATGTCACACAGGGACTTCTCATATGCGGCTGTATGCGGGGAAACACCAAAATGCGGAGTGGACGGAAATTAACAGGAAAAAGAAAAAGTGACTGAATACAAGGAATTCTTATAGGCGGCTGTATGCTGAAATACTCCAAATTACAGGGTGCCCGAAATTCAAAAAAATGAAAACGAGATTTCACACAGGGACTTCTCATATGCGGCTGTATGCTGGGAAACACCAAAATAAAAGGTGAACAGAAATTAACAGGAAAATGAAAAAGGGACTAAGTACAGGGAATTCTCATAGGCGGCTGTATGCTGAAATACTCCAAATTACAGGGTGCCCGAAATTCAAAAAAATAAAAACGAGATGTCACACAGGGACTTCTCATATGCGGCTTTATGCGGGGAAACACCAAAATAAAAAGTGAACAGAAATTAACCGGAAAAAAAAGGGACGAATACAGGGAATTCTCATAGGCGGCTGTATGCTGAAATACTCCAAATTAGAAGGTGCCCGAAATGTAATAAAATGAAAACGAGATGTCACACAGGGACTTCTCATATGCGGCTGTATGCGAGGAAACACCAAAATGCGGCGTGGACATAAATTAACAGGAAAAATAAAAGGGACTGAATACAGGAATTCTCATAGGCGGCGGTATGCTGGAATACTCCAAATTACAGGGTGCTCGAAATTCAAAAAAATGAAAACGAGATGTCACACAGGGACATCTCATATGCGGCTCTATGCGGGGAAACACCAAAATAAAAAGTGAACAGAAATTAACAGGAAAAAGAAAAAGGGACTGAATACAGGGAATTCTCATAGGCGGCTGTATGCTGAAATACTCCAAATTAGAAGGTGCCCGAAATTCAATAAAATGAAAACGAGATGTCACACAGGAACTTCTCATATGCAGCTGTATGCGGGGAAACACCAAAATGCGGAGTGGACAGAAATTAACAGGAAAAAGAAAAAGGGACTGAATACAGGGAATTCTCATAGGCGGCTGTATGCTGAAATACTCCAAATTACAGGGTGCCCGAAATTCAAAAAAATGAAAATGAGATGTCACACAGGGTTCTCATATGCGGCTGTATGCGGGGAAACACCAAAATAAAAAGTGGCTAGAAATTAACAGGAAAAAGAAAAAGGGACTGTATACATGGAATTCTAATAGGTGGCTGTATGCTGAAATACTCCAAATTACAGGGTGTCCGAAATTCAAAAAAATGAAAACGAGATGTCACACAGGGACTTCTCATATGCGACTGTATGCGGGGAAATAAAAAAATAAAAAGTGAACATAAATTAACAGGAAAAAGAAAAAGGAACTGAATACAGGTAATTCTCATAGGCTATGCTGAAATACTCCAAATTAGAGGGTGCCCGAAATTCAAAAAAATGAAAACGAGATGTCACACAGGGACTTCTCATATGCGGCTGTATGCGGGAAAACACCAAAATGCGGAGTGGACGAAAATTAACAGGAAAAAGAAAAAGGGACTGAATACTGGTAATTCTCATAGGCGGAGCCGCCTATGAGAATTCCCTGTATTGAGGCCCTTTTTCTTTTTCCAGGTAATTTTTGTTCCCTCCGCATTTTGGTGTATCCACGCATACAGCCGCATATGAGAAGTCCCAGTTTTACAACTCGTTTTCAGTTTTTTGAATTTCGGCCACCCTGTAATTTGGAGTATTTCAGCAAACAGCTGCCTATGAGAATTCCCTGTATTGAGGCCCTTTTTCTATTTCCTGGTAATTTTTATTCAGTCCGCATTTTAGTGTATCCACGCATACATCCGCATATGAGAAGTCCCTGTTTTACAACTCGTTTTCAGTTTTTTGAATTTCGGCCACCCTGTAATTTGGAGTATTTCAGCATACGGCTATGAGAATTCCCTTTATTGAGGCCATTTTTCTTTTTCCTGGTAATTTTTGTTAACACCGCATTTTGGTGTGTCACCGCATACAGCCGCATATGAGAAGTTCCCGTGTTAGTTCTCGTTTTCAGTTTTTTGATTGTCGGCGACGCTGTAATTTGGAGTATTTCAGCAAACGGCTGCCTATGAGAATTCCCTATATTGAGGCCGTTTTTTTTTTCCTGGTAATTTTTGTTCACTCCGCATTTTGGTGTATCCACGCATACAGCCGCATATGAGAAGTCCCTGTGTTACAACTCGTTTTCAGTTTTTTGAATTTCAGTCACCCTGTAATTTGGAGTATTTCAGCATACAGCCGCTTATGAGAATTCCCTGTATTGAGGCCCTTTTTCTTTTTCCTGGTAATTTTTGTTCCCTCCGCATTTTGGTGTATCCACGCATGCAGCCACGTATGAGAAGTCCTGTCTTACAACTCTTTTTCAATTTTTTGAAAATCGGCCACCCTGTAATTTCGAGTATTTCAGCATACAGCCGCCTATGAGAATTCCCTGTATTGAGGCCCTTTTTCTTTTTCCTGTTAATTTTTGTTCACTCCGCATTTTGGTGTGTCCCCGCATACAGCCGCATATGAGAAGTCCCTGTGTTAGTTCTCGTTTTCAGTTTTTTGATTTTCGGCGACGCTGTAATTTCGAGTATTTCAGCATACAACCGCCTATGAGAATTCCCTGTATTGAGGCCCTTTTTTTTCCTAGTAATTTTTGTTCACTGCGCATTTTGGTGTGTCCCCGCATACAGCCGCATATGAGATGTCCCTGTGTTAGTTCTCATTTTCAGTTTTTTGAATTTCCGCGACGCTGTAATTTCGAGTATTTCAGCAAACAACTGCCTATGAGAATTTCCTGTATTGAGGCCCTTTTTCTTTTTCCTGGTAATTTTTGTTCACTCCGAATTTTGGTGTATCCACGCATATAGCCGCATATGAGAAGTCCCTGTGTTACAACTCGTTTTCAGTTTTTTGAATTTTGGCCACCCTGTAATTTGGTGTATTTCAGCATACAGCCGCCTATGAGAATTCTCTATATTGAGGCCTTTTTCTTTTTCCTGTGAATTTTTGTTCACTCCACATTTTGGGGTGTCCCCGCATGCAGCCGCATATGAGAAGTCCCTGTGTTAGTTCTCGTTTTCGGTTTTTTGATTTTCGGCAACGCTATAATTTCGAGTATTTCAGCATACAGCCGCAAATGAGAATTCCATGTATTCAGTCCCTTTGTCTTTTTCCAGGTAATTTTTGTTCACTCCGCATTTTGGTGTATCCACGCATACAGCCGCATATGAGAAGTCCCTGTGTTACAACTCATTTTCAGTTTTTTGAATTTCGGCCACCCTGTAATTTGGAGTATTTCAGCATACAGCCGCCTATGAGAATTCCCTGTATTGAGGCCCTTTTTCTTTTTCCTGGTAATTTTTGTTCACTCCGCATTTTGGTGTATCCACGCATACAGCCGCATATGAGAAGTCCCTGTGTTACTACTCGTTTTCAGTTTTTTAAATTTCGGCCACCCTGTAATTTGGAGTATTTCAGTGTACAGCCGCCTGTGAGAATTCCCTTATTGAGGCCCTTTTTCGTTTTCATGGTAATTTTTCTTCACTCTGCATTTTGGTGTGTCCCCGCATACAGCCGCATATGAGAAGTCCCTGTGTTAGTTCTCGTTTTCAGTTTTTTGATTTTCGACGACACTGTAATTTCGACTATTTCAGCACACAGCGCCTATGAGAATTCCCTGTATTGAGGCCTTTTTTCTTTCCTGGTAATTTTTGTTCCCTCCGCATTTTGGTGTATCCACGCATACAGCCGAATATGAGAAGTCCCTATGTTACAACTCGTTTTCAATTTTTTCAATTTCGGCCACCTTGTAATTTGGAGTATTTCAACATACAGCCGCCTATAAGAATTCCCTCTATTGATGCCCTTTTTCTTTTTTTCTGTTAATTTTTGTTCACTCTGCATTTTGGTGTGTCCCCGCATACAGCCGCATATGAGAAGTCCCTGTGTTAGTTCTCGTTTTCAGTTTTTTGATTTTCGGCGACGCTGTAATTTCGAGTATTTCAGCATACAGCCGCCTATGAGAATTCCCTGTATTGAGGCCTTTTTCTTTTTCCTGGTAATTTTTGTTCACTCCGCATTTTGGTGTATCCACGCATACAGCCGCATATGAGAAGTCCCTGTGCTACAACTCGTTTTCAGTTTTTTGAATTTCGGCCACCCTGTAATTTGGAGTATTTCAGCATACAGCCGCCTATGAGAATTCCCTGTATTGAGACCCTTTTTCTTTTTCCTGGTAATTTTTGTTCCCTCCGAATTTTGGTGTATCCACGCATACAGCCGTATATGAGAAGTCCTGTGTTACAACTCATTTTCAGTTTTTTGAATTTCGGCGACCCTGTAATTTGGAGTATTTCAGCATACAGCCGCCTATGAGAATTCCCTCTATTCAGTCCCTTTTTCTTTTTCCTGTTAATTTCTGTTCACATTTTATGTTGGTGTTTCCCCGCATACAGCCGCATATGAGAAGTCCCTGTGTGACATCTCGTTTTCATTTTTTTTAAATTCGGGTACCCTGTAATTTTGAGTATTTCAGCATACAGCCGCCTATGAGAATTCCCTGTATTCAGTCCCTTTGTCTTTTTCCTGTTAATGTCTGTCCACACCGCATTTTGGTGTTTCCCCGCTTACAGCCGCATATGAGAAGTCCCTGTGTGAAATACTCCAAATTACCGGGTGGCCGAAATTCGAAAAACTGAAAAGGAGATGTAACATAGGGACTTCTAATATGCCGCTGTATGCTGGGATACAGCAAAATTGGGACTGAACAAAAATTAACAAGAGAAAGAAAAAGGGACTCAATACAGGGAATTCTCATAGGCGGCTGTAAGCTGAAATACTCCAAATTACCGGGTGGCCGAAAATGAAAAAATGAAAAGGAGATGTAACAGAGGAACTTCTCATATGCCGATGTATGCTGGGATAAAGCAAAATTGGGACTGAACAAAAATTAACAATAGAAAGAAAAACGGACTTCATACAGTCAATTCTCATAGGCGGCTGTATGCTGGAATACTCCAAATTACCAGGTGGCCGAAATTCAATAAAATGAAAAGGACATGTAACGTAGAGACTTCTCATATGCTGCTGTATGCTGGGACACAGCAAAATGCGGAGTGAACAAAAATTGACAAGAAAAAGAAAAAGGGACACAATGCAGGGAATTCTCATAGGGGGCTGTATGCTGAAATACTCAAAATTACTGGGTGGCCGAAATTCAAAAAAATGAAAAGGAGATGTAACACAGGGACCTCTCATATGCCGCTGTATGTTGGGACACAGCAAAATTGGGATTGAACAAAAATTAACAAGAGAAGGAAAAAAGGACTCAAAACAGGTAATTATCATGGAATTCTCATATGCCGCTGTATGTTGGGACACAACAAAATGATTTGGTGGCCGAAATTCTAAAAAATGAAAATGAGATGTATCACATTGACTTCTCATATGCCGCTGTATGTTGGGACACAACAAAATGCGGAGTGAACAAAAATTAACAAGAAAAAAGAAAAAGGACTCAATATAGAGAATTCTCATAGGTGGCTGTATGCGGAAATACTTCAAATTACTGAGTAGCCGAAATTGAAAAAAATGAAAAGGAGATATAACACAGGCACTTCTCATATGTCGCTGTATGTTGGGACACAACAAAATGCGGAGTGAACAAAAATTAACAAGAAAAAAGAAAAAGGACTCAATATAGAGAATTCTCATAAGTGGTTGTAAACTGTAACGCCACGTAGATTGAGAAAAATTGACGTGAGAAACTGTCCAATTTAAAATTTCAGTTTCAATTAACTTAATTAGTAGGCCATGATATAAATTAAATTAATTTCCATACCAAAAGAGGCCCAACCCAATTAAAATTCCAGCAGCCCATATTTTGTTCTCAAATAACTAACACATGTAACCACCCCTTCATTTGAAAACTGATCCCATCCCCTGTATACACCTCCCTCCTTACAAAAATATAAACTAGGTTAAACCCAACCCCGACCCCCTTCTATTTAGACTGACCCCTCTCCCTCTCTAAACCGTCTCTCTCTCTCCTCTGTTCTGAGGAAACCCATCCCTGTCCCCTTGTCTCTCACCCAACCAACACCCCTCTTAACTCCAAATTCGACCCCTCTCTGCCATATATCTCTCCTCCTCAAACTGCTGCCACACCTCTCTATTTGGTTGGAAAATTTCTACACGAAAGGTATAAAACAATTTATTATTTGATGCATAGATTGATTGATTAGAAATACGTTAGTTTGATATATTTAATTAGAGTGAATTCTCTGCACTAAAAGTATAAAAGATTTTATCATTCCGTGGGTATACTTTAATTTCCATATGATCTGGAAATGTATTTATTAGTAAGAGTCTGAAATTATGAATTAAGTCTGAAAGTTTTCTTTTAATTCGTTGAGTTTGGTATTTATCAAGAACATATATTTAGTAGATATTAGTTATGAGCAGGAGATTAATTCTGAAATTTTTGGTTTATTAATAATAACCTCTTTAGTTATTTTAAAACCGAAATTATTATTTTTATATAACCAGATATTCCATTGTGATCATATAATCGTATATATAATTTATTTGATCTAATTAATTTTTGATATGACATATTCTTTTTTTTATTTTTTTGTTTCTTTCTTAGAATACTAAACAGAGAGTATCCAACATGAGATTTTAAGCCGAATTAATTGTAAACTAATTAAAAATTCAAAAGTTAGGATTAATAACATAAAGTATTAAGGGTTTTAGGAAACGAGAATCAGTGAATTCAAACATTATTAATTAAAGGTTTGCTTATGTTTTAGGTTCGACCTTTAAGTATAATAACGACGTAAGAGACGATCAAGGATCTACTCAAATATCAGGTGCGGGTTTCCTGGACTTTGTAAAATTATTACTTATCGTTTTGCGTGCATTTATTTTTATATAGTTGAATTATGCATGTTGAATTCGAACAACCAGTTGACTTTGTTAGAAAATATGAGGATATGATTATTCGTTTGATCAACGGGCTTATAGGATGTGTTGTGTTGAGTTAATATATGTGATGTGAACGGATAAGAAAAGTGAACAGGGGCCGATATGTTCGCATATCGGGATGTATACATTGGGTCCGGTAATCGACTGGACCCCTCGCTAACGTGGCATCGGTTGGACTTCCCATCACAGATCAAGATCTAGCGTAGGGTGGATTCCCCGTCTAGTGAGATAGCCTCTCACTATTGGTTGGACTTCCCAGTGAGTTGGCGGCCTCCCATTGTTGGTTGGACTTCCCAGTGGGTTGGCAGCATTTCAATGTTTGGTTGGACTTCCCATTGAAATGGCAAGATAAATGGACTAACGGAAAAACTTGAAATAAAATGAAAGTGTTTCTCATTGTAGGATTACATGACATTAGAAACGCATGAGCATTTATTATTTATTTCATTTTCATGCTGTTGAGAATTAAGTTAGTTTTACAAAATTCAGGACTGGAACTGAATCCCGCACTGAGAGAATGTTCGAATCTCTCACCCGTTCCACTGTTATGTGGGTTCCAGGTAATGAGGAAGACGTGCCAGAACAAGGTCGTGAGTAAAGGCAAGCGGAAGGATCCATGTTTATGATTCAATGCCACTTATGTTTATTTTGTTTTGTTTGTTTAATTTCCACTAAATTGGTACACTCGAACAGGCATGGTTATTACCGTATTCCTAACCATGTCTGTCGTGACCGCTGTTGAACCTCTTTGATTATTGTTGTAAGACTATATTTTTATAATATTTAATGTGGCATTTGTGGATATTATTGATAATGTATGTGATGTGTATATGCCTTACGTATTAATACGTGGCGGGTTGTCTCGGGGTGTGACATAAACAGAAATACTCTAAATTACAGGGTGGCTGAAATTCGAAAAAATTGAAAAGAGATGTAACACAGGGACTTCTGATATGCCGTTGTATGCTGGGATACAGTACAATGCGGAGTGGACAAAAATTAACAAGAAAAAAAGGGACTCAATACAGGGAATTTTCATAGTCGGCTGTATGTTGAAATACTCCAAATTACCGGGTGGCCGAAATTCAGAAAAATAAAAAGGAGATGTAACACAGCGGCTTCTCATATGCCGTTGTATGCTGGGACGTAACAAAATGCGTAGTGAACAAAAATTAACAAGAAAAAGTAAAACGGACTCTATACAGGTCATTCTCATAGGCGGCTGTATACTGAAATACTTCAAATTACAGAGTGGCCGAAATTTGAAAAAATGAAAAGGAGATGTAACACAGGAACTTCTCATTTGCTGCTGTATGCTGCGATACAGCAAAATTGGGACTGAACAAAAATTAACAAGAGAAAGAAAAAGGGACTCAATACAGGAAATTCACATAGGCGGCGGTATGCTGAAATATTCCATATTACAGGGTGACCGAAATTCGAAAAAATGAAAAGGAGATGTCACACAGGAACTTCTCGTCTCCCGCTGTATGCTGGGACACAGCAAAATTGGGATTGAACAAAAGTTAACGAGAGAAAAAAAAACGCACTCAATATAGAGAATTCTCATAGGCGGCTGTATGCTGAAATACTTCAAATTACTGGTTGGCCGAAATTCAAAAAAATGAGAAGGATATGTAACACAGGGACTTCTAATATGCTGTTGTATGGTGGGATACAGCAAAATTGGGACTGAACAAAAATTAACAAGAGAAAGAAAACGGACTCAATACAGAGAATTCTCATAAGCGGCTACTGTATGCTGAAATACTCCAAATTACCAGGTTGCCGAAATTCAAAAAATGAAAAGGAGATGTAACACAAGAACTTCTCATATGCCTCTATATGCTGGGACACAGCAAAACTGGGACTGAACAAAAATTAACAAGAGAAAGAAAAAAGGACTCAATACAGGGAATTATCATAGGCGGCTGTATGCTGAAATACTCCAAATTACTTGGTGGCCGTAATTCGAAAAAATGAAAATGAGATGTAACACAAGGACTCCTCATATGCCGCTGTATGCTAGGACACAGCAAAATACAGAGTAAACAAAAATTAACAAGAGAAAGAAAAAGGGACTCAATACAGGGAATTCTCTTAGGCGGCTGTATGCTGAATTACTCCAAATTACCTGGTGGCCGAAATTCAAAAAAATGAAAATGAGATGTAACACAGGGACTTCTCATATGCCGCTGTGTGCTGGGACATGATAAAATGAGGAGTGAACAAAAATGAACAAGAAAAATAAAAAACGACTCAATACAGGGAATTCTCACAAACGGCTGAATGGTGAAATATTCCAAATTACAGGGTGTCTGAAATTCAAAAAAATGAAAAAGAGATGTAACACAGGGACTTCTCATATGCTGCTGTATGCTGGGACACAGCAAAATGCGGAGTGAACAAAAATTAAGAAGAAAAAGAAAAAGGGTCTCAATACAGAGAATTCTCATAGATGGTTGTATGCTGAAATACTCCAAATTATAGGGTGTCCGAAGTTCAAAAAAATGAAAACGAGATGTAACAACGGTACTTCTAATATGCTGTTGTATGCTGTTATACAACAAAATTGGGACTGAACAAAAATTCACAAGAAAAAGAATAACGGACTGAATACAATGAAATCTCATAGGCGGTTGTATTCTGAAATACTCCAAATTACTAGGTGGCCGAAATTCAAAAAAATGAAAAGGAGATGTAACACAGAGACTTCTCATATGCCGCTGTATGCTGGGACACAGCAAAATGCAGAGTGAACAAAAATTAACAAGAAAAAAAAAGGACTCAATACAGACAATTCTCATAGGCGGCTGTATGCTGAAATACTCCAAATTATCGGGTTGACGAAATTCAAAAAATGGAAAGGAGATGTAACGTATAGACTTCTCATATGTCGCTGTATGCTAGGACACAGCAAAATGCGGAGTGAACAAAAATTAACAATAGAACGAAAAATGGACTCAATACAGGGAATTCTCATAGGCTGAAATACTCCAAATTACAGGGTAGCCAAAATTCAAAAAAATGAAAAGGAGATGTAACGCAGGGACTTCTATTATGCCGCTGTATACTGGGATACAGCAAAATTGAGACTGAACAAAAATTAAGAAGAGAACGAAAAAGGGACTCATTACAGCGACTTTTTATAGGCGGCTGTATGCTGAAATATTCCAAATTACAGGGTGGCCGAAATTCAAAAAAATGAAAAGCAGATGTAACACAGGTACTTCTATTATGTCGCTGTATGCTGGGACTCAGCAAAATTGCGACTGAACAAAAATTAACAAGAGAAAGAAAAACGGACTCAATACAAGGAATTCTCATAGGCAGAAATACTCCAAATTACCGGGTTGCCAAAATTCGAAAAAATGAAAAGGAGATGTAACACAGGGACTTCTATTATGCCGCTGTATGCTGGGATACAGGAAAATTGAGACTAAACCAAAATTAACAAGAGAAAGAAAAATGGACTCAACACAGGGAATTCTCATAGGCGGCTGTATGCTGAAATACTCCAAATTACCAAGTTTACGAAATTCAAAAAAATGAAAAGGAGATGTAACACAGGGACTTCTATTATGCCGCTGTATGCTGGGTTACAGGAAAATTGAGACTGAACCAAAATTAACAATAGAAAGAAAAAGGGACTCAATACAGGAAATTCTCGAATACTCCAAATTACCGAGTTGACGAAATTCAAAAAAACAAAAAGGAGATGTAACACCAAGACTTCTCATATGCCACTGTATGCTGGGACATAACAAAATGCGGAGTGAACAAAAATTAACAAGAAAAAAAAAATGGACTCAATACAGGGAATTCTCATAGGCGGCTGTATGCTGAAATACTCCAAATTACACGGTGGTCGAAATTCAAAAAAATGAAGAAGTTGTAACACAGGGAATTCTCATAGGCCGCTGCATGCTGGGATACAACAAAATGCGGAGTGAACCAAAATTAACAAGAGAAAGAACAATGTACTCAATATAGGGAATTCTCATAGGCGGCTGTATGCTGAAATACTCCAAATTACCGGGTGGCCGAAATACAAAAAAATGAAATGGAGATGTAAAACAGGGACTTCTATTATGCCGCTGTATGGTGGGATACAACAAAATTTAGACCGAACAAAAATTAACAAGAGAAAGAAAAAGGGACTCAACATAGGTAATTCTCATAGGTGACTGTTTGCAGAAATACTCCAAAATAACGGGTTGACGAAATTTAAAAAAAATGAAAAGGAGATGTAATACAGAGACTTCTCACATGCCGTTGTATGTTGGGACACAGCAAAATGCGGAGTGAACAAAAATTAACAAGAAAAAGAAAAACGGACTCAATACTAGGACTTCTCATAGGCAGCCATGTATGCTGAAATACTTCAAATTACAAGGTGCCCGAAATTTGAAAAAATGAAAAGAAGATGTAACACAGGGAATTCTCATATGCCGTTGTATACTGGGATACATCAAAATGCGAAGTGAACAAAAATTAACACGAACAAGAAAAAGGGACTCAATACAGGGAATTCTCATGGGCGGCTGTAGGCTGAATTACTCCAAATTATCGGGTGGCCGAAATTCAAAAAAATGAAAAGGAGATGTAACACAGGGACTTCTCATATGCAGTTTTATGTTGGGACACAGCAAAACGTGAAGTGAACAAAAATTAAGAAGAAAAAGAAAAAGGGTCTCAATACAGAGAATTCTCATAAATGGTTGTATGCTGAAATACTCCAAATTATAGGGTGTCCGAAGTTCAAAAAAATGAAAACGGGATGTAACAACGGTACTTCTAATATGCTGTTGTATGCTGTTATACAACAAAATTGGGACTGAACAAAAATTCACAAGAAAAAGAATAACGGACTGAATACAATGAAATCTCATAGGCGGTTGTATTCTGAAATACTCCAAATTACTAGGTGGCCGAAATTCAAAAAAATGAAAAGGAGATGTAACACAGAGACTTCTCATATGCCGCTGTATGCTGGGACACAGCAAAATGCAGAGTGAACAAAAATTAACAAGAAAAAGAAAAAGGGACTCAATACAGACAATTCTCATAGGCGGGTGTATGCTGAAATACTCCAAATTATCGGGTTGACGAAATTCAAAAAATGAAAAAGAGATGTAACATAGAGACTTCTCATATGTCGCTGTATGCTTGGACACAGCAAAATGCGGAGTGAACAAAAATTAACAAGAGAACGAAAAATGGACTCAACACAGGGAATTCTTATAGGCGGCTGTATGCTGAAATACTCCAAATTACAGGGTGGCCGAAATACAAAAAAATAAAAAGGAGATGTAACACAGGGACTTCTATTATGCCGCTGTATGCTGAGATACAGGAAAATTGAGACTGAACCAAAATTAACAAGAGAAAGAAAAAGGGACTCAATACAGGAAATTTTCAAAGGCGGCTGTATGCTAAAATACTCCAAATTACCGAGTTAACGAAATTCAAAAAAATGAAAATGAGATGTAACACAGAGACTTCTCATATGCTGCTGTATGCTGGGACACAGCAAAATTAGGAGTGAATAAAAATTAACAAGAAAAAGAAAAAGTTACTAAATACAAGGAATTCTCATATGTCGTTGTATGCTGGGATACAACAAAATGCAGAGTGAACAAAAATTAACAAAAAAAAGAAAAAGGAACTCAATACAGAGAATTCTCACAGGCGGCTGTATGCTGAAATCTCAAAATTACAGGGTGGCCGAAATTCAAAAAAATGAAAAAGAGATGTAAAAAGGGACTTCTCATATGTGGCTGTATGCGGGGATACACCAAAATGCGGAGTGAACAAAAATTAACAAGAAAAAGAAAAAACGACTCAATACAGGGAATTCTCATAGGTAACGTAAAAAGAAAAAGGGACTTCTCCAAATTACAGGGAATTCTCAGATGTAAAAAGGGACTTCTCATATGTGGCTGTATGCTGAAATATTCCAAATTAGAAGGTGACCGAAATTCAAAAAAATGAAAAGGAGATGTAACACAGGGAGATGTAACACATGGACTTCTCATATGGCGCTGTATGTTGGGATACAACAAAATGTAGAGTGAACAAAAATTAACACGAAAATGAAAAAGGGACTCAATGCAGGTAATTCTCATTGGCGGCTGTTTACGGAAATACTCCAAAGTATAGGGTGGCCGAAATAAAAAAAAATAAAAAAGAGATATAACATAGGGACTTCTCATAGGCGGATGTATGCAGGGATACACCAAAATGCGGAGTGAACAAAAATTAACAAGAAAAAGAAAAAAGGACTCAATACAGGGAATTCTCATAAGCGGCTGTATGCTGGGATACTCCAAATTACAAGGTGGCCAAAATTCAAAAAAATGAAAAGGAGATGTAACACAGGTACTTCTCATAGGCGGCTATATGCAGGGATACACCAAATTATGGAGTGAACAAAAATTAACAAGAAAAAAAGGGACTCAATACAGGGAATTCTCATAGGCGGCTGTACGCTGGGATACTCCAAATTTCAGGGTGGCCGAAATTCAAAAAAATGAAAAGGGGATGTAACGCAGGGACTTCTCACAGGCGGCTGTATGCGGGGATACACCAAAATGCGGAGTGAACAAAAATTAACAATAAAAAGAAAAAGGAACTCAATACAAGGAATTCTCATAGGCAGCTGTATGCTGAAATACTGCAAATTACAGGGTGGCCGAAATTCATAAAAATGAAAAAGAGATGTAACACAGGGACATCTCATAGGCGGCTGTATGCGGGGATACACCAAAATGCGGAGTGAACAAAAATAAACAAGAAAAAGAAAAATGGACTTAATACAGGGAATTCTCATAGGCGGCTGTATGTTATTCCAAATTACATGGTGATCAAAATTCAAAAAAATGAAAAGGAGATATAACGCAGGGACTTCTCATAGGCGGCTGTATGCGGAGAAACACCAAAATGCGAAGTGAACAAAAATTAACAAGAAAAATAAAAAAGAACTCAATACAGGGAATTCTTATAGACCCGTATGCTGAAATACTCGAAATTACAGGGTGGCCGAAATTCAAAAAAATAAAAATGAGATGTAACATGGTTTTGTGTCCACATTTTTTATACTCAAGAGATGTCGACAAGCTCTTTTCACCCAATGTGACCTAAAACTAATAATATAAAACCAAGTTGGCACACGAAGCAAAAAGAGGTACACCAGGCACATGGTAGTGTCGTACCAACTGGTACCATTTGTCAGATTTCTAGAGTGCTTATCGTACAAATTGAACACAAACCTATCTAAGAGAAACCAACAAAAAGAATACATGAAAAGTACAAAAGGTTCACTGCTTTTTCATTTATTCCCATACCATATATACTAAGTGGTATGGTTTTTGTACCAAATTTGGTAGCAACTAGTTATAACAGGTTGAAAAATGTTCTGAAAGGCCAATAAATACCTGCATTCCATAAACATGAAGCCTCTATCTTCCATCCGCTCTCCTCCTTGGGACCCTATGATATAGAGTACTAGTAGCCTAAAAGATCTGGTACCGACCTAGTACTTGTTTCAGTTACCATCTTAAATATGTACTTAATCTTTTAATAACATTAATATCAATTGTATACCTTTTATTTACCCATATCTTCTGAACTTTTATCTAAAACTTTAACTTGTTCTATTGGGACAGTCATATTATGCAGCCATTTAACTATTTTATCTAACCATTATCCTTGTATAATGTATGATGAATATCGATCTCCCATCCACAACCATTGTGGATAAAGAACTCCCATTTAACCATTAATGAAAAAGATGAAATAGAACCCGTAGAAGATAAAAGACAACTAGAACAAAATGAAACGCGTGTAGTACAAGATAAAATACTACTATAACAATATGAAAGACAACCAGTACAAGATGAAAGACAACTACAAGAACCTGAATCACAACCTGTACAAGGTGAAAAACAACTAGTAGAAGATGACAGACAACTAGTACAAGATGAAAATCAACTAAAAGAACATGAAATACAACTTGTACAAGATGAAAAACAACTAGAATAACATGAAAGACAACTAGAAGAATACAAAAGGAACTAGAAGAAGATGAAAGACAACTTGTACAACATTAAAGACAACTAGAAAAACACGAAACCCAACTTGTAGAACACGAAAGATAACAAGAAGAAGAGAAAAAAATAACTAGTAGAACAGGAAATACAACTAGAAGAACATGAAAGACAACGAGAAAAACATGAAGGATAACATGTACAAGCTAGTAGAACACGAAATACAACTAGAAGTAGATAAAATAGATAAAAAACAACTACGAGAAGGGAAATACAACTAGAATAAGATGAAAGACAACGAGAAGAACAAGAAAGGCAACATGTACAAGGTGAATGAAAACTAGTATAAGATGAAAGACAACTAGAAGAAGAAGAAAAACATCTAGAATAACATGAAAAACAATTAGTACATGATAAAACACAACTAGAACAAGATGAAAGACAACCAGTACGAGATAAAAGACAGCTAGAAGAACACGAAAGGCAACTAGTAGGACATGAAAGACAATTAGTATAACACAAAAAACAACTAGAATAACATGAAAATCAACTAGTAGAACATGAATGACAACTTGTACAAAATTAAAGACACCTATAAGAAAATGAAAGACAACCTGTACAAGATAAAATATTATTAGAAAAAGATAAAAAGACAACTAGTAGAATATGAAAGACAACTAGAAAAACCTGAAAAACAACCAGTACAACATAAAAGACCACTAGTAAAAGATGAAGGACAACTAGACGAGGATGAAAGACAACTAGTTGAACATGAAAAATAACCAGTACAAGATGAAAGACAACCAGTACAATATGAAAAACAATTTGAAGAAGATGAAATAGAACCAGAAGAAGATGAAAGACAACTAGAACAAGATGAAACACATGTAGTACAAGATAAAAGACTAATATAAGAATATGAAACACAACCAGTACAAGATGATTGACAACTAGAAGAACATGAATCACAACCTATACAAGGTGGAAAACAACCAGTAGATGATGAAAGACAACCAGCACAAGATGAAAGTCAACGAAAGGAACATGAAAGACAACTTGTACAAGATGAAAAACAAGCAAAACAACATGAAAGACAACTGCAAGAACACAAAAACAACTAGAAGAACATGAAGGACAACTTGTACAAAATTAAAGACATCTATAAGAAAATGAAAGACAACATGTACAAGATAAAAGACTATTAGAAAAAGATAAAAGACAGATAGTAGAAGATGAAAGACAACTAGAAAAACATGAAAGACAACTAGAAAACCCTGAAAAACAACCACTAGTAGAAGATGAAGGACAACTAGACGAAGATAAAAGACAACTAGAGGAAGATGAAAGACAACTAAAAGAAGACGAAAGACAACAAGTACATGATGAAAGACAACTAGTATAATATGAAAAACAACCAGTACAAGATGAAAGACAACCAGTATAATATGAAAAATAATTTGAAGAAGATGAAATAGAACCAGTACAAGATCAAAGACAACTAGAACAACATGAAACACATGTAGTACAAGATAAGAGACTAATATAAGAATATGAAAGACAACCAGTATTAGATGAAAGACAACTAGATGAACATGAATC
The DNA here is from genome assembly GCA_025461125.1 of Carex kokanica. NCBI lineage: Eukaryota > Viridiplantae > Streptophyta > Magnoliopsida > Poales > Cyperaceae > Carex > Carex kokanica. Next base: position 663,504 of record JAJGRX010000912.1, read on the forward strand.
ACAACCTGTACAAGGTGAAAAACAACTAGTAGATGATGAAAGACAACCAGTAAAAGATGAAAGTCAACTACAAAAACATGAAAGACAACTTTAACAAGATGAAAGACAACCTGTACAAGATAATAGACTATTAGAAAAAGATAAAAGACAGCTAGTAGAAGATGAAAGACAGCTAGTAGAAGATGAAAGACAGCTAGTAGAAGATGAAAGACAACTAGAAAAACCTGAAAAACAACTAGTATAAGATGAAAGACCACTAGTAGAAGATGAAGGACAACTAGACGAATATCAAAGACTACTAGAAGAAGACGAAATACAACAAGTACATGATGAAAGACAACTAGCAAAACACAAAAAACAACTATAACAAGATGAAAAACAACTACAAGAAGTCGAAAGACAACAAGAAGAACATGAAAAACAACCAGTACAAGCAAGATGAAAGACAACCAGCACAATATGAAAAACAATTTGAAGAAGATGAAATAGAACCAGTAGAAGATGAAAGACAACTAGAACAAGATGAAACACATGTAGTACAAGATAAAAGACTAATATAAGAATATGAAAGCCAACCAGTACAAGATGAAAGACTACTAGAAGAACATGAATCACAACCTGTACAAGGTGAAAAACAAGTAGTAGATGATGAAAGACAACCGGTAAAAGATGAAAGTCGACTAAAAGAACATGAAAGGCAACTTGTACCAGATGAAAGACACCAAAAGAACATGAAAGACAACTAGAATAATATGAAAGACAACTAGAAGAACACAAAAACAACTAGAAGAACATGAAGGACAACTTGTACAAAATTAAAGACATCTAGGTGAAAATGAAAGACAACCTGTACAAGATAAAAGACTATTAGAAAAAGATAAAAGACAGCTAGTAGAAGATGAAAAACAAGAAAAACCAGAAAAATAACCAGTACAAGATAAAGACCACTAGTAGAAGATGAAGGACAACTAGACGATTATCAAAGACAACTAGAAGCAGACGAAAGACAACAAGTACATGATGAAAGTCAACTAGTAGAACACAAAAAACAACAATAACAAGATGAAAAAAAACTAGAAGAAGTCGAAAGACAACAAGAAGAACATGAAAAACCACCAGTACAAAATGAAAGACAACCAGTAAAATATGAAAAACAATTTGAAGAAGATGAAATAGAACTAGTAGAAGATGAAAGACAATTAGAACAAGAAGAAACACATGTAGTACAAGATAAAAGACTAATATAAGATTATGAAAGACAACCAGTACAAGATGAAAGACAACTAGAAGAACATGAATGACAACCTGTACAAGGTAAAAAACAACTAGTAGATGATGAAAGACAACCAGTACAAGATGAAAGTCAACTAAAAGAACATGAAAGGCAACTTGTACAAGATGAAAGACAAGCAAAAGAACAGGAAAAACAACTAGAATAACATGAAAGACAACTACAAGAACACAAAAATAACTAGAAGAATATGAAAGACAACTTGTACAACATGTAAGACAACTAGAAAAACACGAAAGACAACTAGGAGAACACGGAGGATAACAAGAAGAAGATGAAAAACAACTAGTAGAAGAGGAAATACAACTAGAAGAACATGAAAGACAATGAGAAAAACAGGAAGGACTACATGTACAAGATAGTAGAACACGAAATACAACTAGAAGAAGATGAAAAACAACTAGGAGAAGGGAAATACAACTAGAAGACGATGAAAGAGAACAAGAAGAACAAGAAAGACAACATTTACAAGGTGAATGACAACTAGTATAAGATGAAAGACAACTAGAAGAAGAAGAAGAAAGACATCTAGAATAACATGAAAAACAACTAGTACATGATGAAACACAACTAGAAAAAAATGAAAGACAACCAGTATGAGATAAAAGACAGTTAGAAGAACACGAAAGACAACTAGTAGGACATGAAAGACAATTAGTATAACACAAAAAAGAACTATAATAACATGAAAAACAACGAGCAGAACATGTAAGACAACTTGTACAAAATTAAAGACATCTATAAGAAAATGAAATACAACCTGTAAAAGATAAAAGATTATTAGAAAAAGAAAAAAGACAACTAGTAGAAGATGAAAGACAACTAGAAAAACCTGAAAAACAACCATTACAAGATAAATTACCACTAGACAAAGATGAAAGACAACTAGTTGAACATGAAATATAACCAGTACAAGCTGAAAGACAACCAGTACAATATGAAAAACAATTTGAAGAAGATGAAATAGAACTAGTTAAATTTCCTTGTCAACAATGACCATATTCAAGCCTTATTCAATGCACTGACCGGAGATATTAAATACACGCTGAAAATTGGCGAAGGCATGATCCTGCACATAGGGACCGACAAAGGCTCATTCAAATTCGGTTTCGAATCTGAAAATGAAAATGATGAAAGGAGTGAACATGAGCAAGAACCCATTGAAGAAGAGCCAATCGAAGAGGAACCCGAAGAAGAGCCCATGGAGGAAACAAACAACGCACCACTACGCCACCACCATGAGATGGCATTCGTAAGGCAACAAGTACGATGAAACACATGTAGTACAAGATAAAACACAACTATAAGAATATAAAAGACAACAAGTACAAGATGAAAGACAACTAGAAGAACATGAATCGCAACCTGTACAAAGGTGGAAAACTAGTAAATGATGAAAGACAACCAGCACAAGATGAAAGTCAATGAAAGAAACATGAAAGATAACTTGTACAAGATGAAAAACAACCAAAAGAACATAAAAAACAACTAGAATAACAAGAAAGACAACAAGAAGAACACAAAAACAACTAGAAGAACATGAAAGACAACTTGTACAACATGAAAGACAACTAGAAAAACACGAAAGACAACTTGTAGAACACGGAAGATAACAAGAAGAAGATGAAAAACAACTAGTAGAAGAACATGAAGGACAACATGTACAAGATAATAGAACACAAAATACAACTAGAAAAAGATGAAAAACAACTAGGAGAAGGGAACTACAACTAGAAGAAGATGAAAGACAACGAGAAGAACAAGAAAGACAACATCTAAAAGATGAATGACAACTAGTATAAGATGAAAGACAACAAGAAGAAGAAGAAAGAAATCTAGAATAACACGAAAAACAACTATAATAACATGAAAACAACTAGTAGAACATGAAAGATAACATGTACAAAATTAAAGACATATATAAGAAAATGAAAGAGAACATGTACAAGATAAAAGACTATTAGAAAAAGATAAAATACAACTAGTAGAAGATCAAAGACAACTAGAAAAACACGAAAGACAACTTGTAGAACACGGAAGATAACAAGAAGAAGATGAAAAACTACTAGTAGAAGAACATGAAGGACAACAAGTATAAGATAGTAGAAAAACAACTAGAAGAAGGGAAATACAACTAGAAGAAGATGAAAGACAACGAGAAGAACAAGAAAGACATGTACAAGGTGAATGGCAACTAGTATAAGATGAAAGACAACTAGAAAAAGAAGAAAGACATCTACAATAACAAGAAAAACAACTAGAAAAAGATGAAAGACAACCAGTAGGAGATAAAAGACAGCCAGAAGAAGACGAAAGGCAACTAGTAGGGCATGAAAGACAATTGGTAGAACACGAAAAACAACTAGAATAACATGAAAAACAACTAGTAGAACATGAAAACAACTTGTACAAAATTAAAGACATCTATAAGAAAATGAAAGACAACCTGTACAAGATAAAAAACTATTAGAAAAAAGATAAAAGACAACTAGTAGAAGATGAAAGACAACTAGAAAAACAAAAAAAAACAACTAGAAAAACCTGAAAAACAACCAGTATAACATAAAAGACCACTAGTAAAAGATGAAGGGCAACTAGACGAGGATCAAAGACGACTAGAAAAAGACGACATACAACAAGTATATGATGAAAGACAACTAGTAGAACACAAAAAACAACTACAAAAAAATGAAAAACAAATAGAAGAAGTCGAAAGACAACAAGAAAAACATGAAAAACAAACAGTACAAGATGAAAGACAACCACTACAATTTGAAAAACAATTTGAAGAAGATGAAATAGAACTAGTAGAAGATGGAAGACAATTAGAACAAGATGAAACACATGTAGTACAAGATAAAAGACTAATATAAGAATATGAAAGATAACCAGTACAAGATGAAAGACAATTCGAAGAACATGAATCACAACCTGTACATGGTGAAAAACAATTAGTAGATGATGAAAGACAACCAGTACAAGATGAAAGTCAACTAGAAGAACATGAAAGGCAACTTGTACAAGATGAAAGACAAGCAAAAGAACATGAAAACAACTAGAATAACATGAAAGACAACTACAAGAACACAAAAACAACTAGAAGAAGATGAAAGACAACTTGTACAACAGGAAAGGCAACTAGAAAAACACGAAAGACAACTAGGAGAACATGGAAGATAACAAGTAGAAGATGAAAAACAACTAGTAGAAGAGGAAATTCAACTAGAAAAACATGAAAGACAACGAGAAAAACATGAAGGACAACATGTACAAGATAGTAGAACACGAAACACAACAAGAAGAAGATGAAAAACAAATAGGAAAAGGTAAATACAACTAGAAGAAGATGAAAGACAACTAGTAGGAGATAAAAGACAGCTAGGAGAACACGAAAGGCAACTAGTAGGACATGCAAGACAATTAGTAGAACACGAAAAACAACTATAATAACATGAAAAATAACTAGTAGAACATGAAAGACAACTTGTACAAAATTAAAGACACCTATAAGAAAATGAAAGACAACCTATACAAGATAAAATATTATTAGAAAAAAATAAAAAGACAACTAGTAGAATATGAAAGACAACTAGAAAAACATCAAAGACAACCAGAAAAACCTGAAAAACAACCAGTACAACATAAAAGACCACTAGTAAAAGATGAAAGTCAACGAAAGAAACATGAAAGACAACTTGTACAAGATGAAAAACAAGCAAAACAACATGAAAGACAACTACAAGAACACAAAAACAACTAGAAGAACATGAAAGACAACTAGAAAAACACCAAAGACAACTTGTAGAACACGGAAGATAACAAGAAGAAGATGAAAAACAACTAGTAGAAGAGGAAATACAACTAGAAGAACATGAAAGACAACGAGAAAAACAGGAAGGACAACATGTACAAGATAGTAGAACAAGAAATACAACTAGAAGAAGATGAAAAACAACTAGGAGAAGGGAAATACAACTAGAAGAAGATGAAAGACAAAGAGGAGAACAAGAAAGACAACATGTACAAGGTGAATGAAAACTAGTATAAGATGAAAGACAACTAAAAGAAGAAGAAAGACATCTAGCATAACATGGAAAAAAACTAGTACATGATGAAACACAACTAGAAAAAGATGAAAGACAACCAGTAGGAGATAAAAGACAGCTAGAAGAACACGAAAGGCAACTAGTAGGACATGAAAGACAATTAGTAGAACACGAAAAACAACTAGAATAACATGTAAATCTAGTAGAACATGAAAGACAACTTGTACAAAATTAAAGACACCTATAAGAAAATGAAAGACAACCCGTACAAATAAAAGACAACTAGTAGAATATGAAAGACAACTAGAAAAACATGAAAGACAACTAGAAAAACCTGAAACACAACTAGAAAAACCTGAAAAACAACCAGTACAACATAAAAGACCACTAGTAAAAGATGAAGAACAACTAGACGAGGATGAAAGACTAGTAGAACATGAAAAATATCCAGTACAAGATGAAATACAACCAGTACAATATAAAAAACAATTTGAAGAAGATGAAATAGAACAAATAGAAGATGAAAGACAACTAGAAGAAGATGAAAGACAACTAGAACAAGATGAAACACATGTAGTACAAGATAAAAGACTAATATAAGAATATGAGAGACAACCAGTACAAGATGAATGAAAAACAACCAGCACAAGATGAATGAAAAACAACCAGCACAAGATGAATCACAAGCCGTACAAGGTGGAAAACAACTAGTAGATGATGAAAGACAACCAGCACAAGATGAAAGTCAACGAAAGGAACATGAAAGACAACTTGTACAAGATGAAAAACAACCAAAAGAACATGAAAAACAACTAGAATAACATGAAAGACAACTAGAAGAACACAAAAACATCTAGAAGAACATGAAAGACAACTTGTACAACATGAAAGACAACTAGAAAAACACCAAAGACAACTTGTAGAACATGAAATAGAACAAGAAGAAGATGAAAAACAACTAGTAGAACAGGAAATACAACTAGAAAAACATGAAAGACAACGAGAAAAACATGAAGGACAACATGTACAAGATAGTAGAACACGAAATACAACAAGAAGAAGATGAAAAACAAATAGGAAAAGGTAAATACAACTAGAAGAAGATGAGATACAAGGAGAATAACAAGAAAGACAACATGTACAAGGTGAATGACAACTGGTATAAGCTGAAAGACAACTATAAGAACAAGAAAGACATCTAGAATAACATGAAAAACAACTAGTACATGATGAAACACAACTACAAAAAGATGAAAGACAACCACTAGGAGATAAAAGACACCTAGAAGAACACGAAAGAAAACTAGTAGGACATGAAAGACAATTAGTAGAACACGAAAAACAACTAGAATTACATGAAAAACAACTAGTAGAACATGAAAGACAACTTGTACAAAATTAAAGACACCTATAAGAAAATGAAAGACATGTACAAGATAAAAGATTATGAGAAAAAGATAAAAGACAACTAGTAGAATATCAAAGACAACTAGAAAAACCTGAAAAACAACCTGTACAAGATAAAAGAGCACTAGTAGAAGATGAATGACAACTAGACGAAGATGAAAGACCACTAGACGAAGATGAAAAACAACTAGAAGAAGACGAAAGACAACAAGAAGAACATGAAAGACAACCAGTACAAGATGAAAAACAATTGGAAGAAGATGAAATAGAACTAGTAGAAGTCTAAAGACAATTAGAACAAGATGAAACACATGTAGTACAAGATAAAGGACTAATATAAGAATATGAAAGACAACCAGTACAAGATGAAAGACAACTAGAAGAACATGAATCACAACCTGTACAAGGTGAAAAACAACTAGTAGATGATGAAAGACAACCAGTAGAAGATGAAAGTCCACTAAAAGAACATAAAAGACAATTTGTACAAGACGAAAGACAACCAAAAGAACATGAAAAACAACTAGAATAAAATGAAAGACAACTAGAAGAACACAAAAACAACTAGAAGTAGATGAAAGACAACTTGTACCACATGAAAGACAACTAGTAAAACACAAAAGACAACTTGTAGAACACGGAAGATAACAAGAAAAAGATGAAAAACAACTAGTAGAAGAGGAAATAGAACTAGAAGAACATGAAAGAGAACGAGAAAAACATGAAGGACAACATGTACAAGATAATAGAACACGAAATGCAACTTGAAGAAGATGAAAAACAACTAGGAGAAGGGAAATACAACTAGAAGAAGATGAAAGACAACGAGAAGAAGAAGAAAGACATCTTGAATAACATGAAAAAGAACTAGTACATGATGAAACACAACTAGAAAAAGATGAAAGACAACCAGTATGATATAAAAGACAGCTAGAAGAACACGAAAGGCAAATAGTAGGACATGAAAGACAATTAGTAGAACACGAAAAACAACTAGAATAACATGAAAAACAACTAGTAGAACATGAAAGATGTACAAAATTAAAGACATTTATAAGAAAATGAAAGACAACATGTACAAGATAAAAGACTATTAGAAAAAGATAAAAGACAACTAGTAGAAGATGAAAGACAACTAGAAAAACATGAAAGACAACTAGAAAAACCTGAAAAACAACCTGTACAAGATAAACGACTATTAGAAAAAGATAAAAGACAACTAGTAGAAGATGAAAGTCAACTAGAAAAACATGAAAGACAACTAGAAAAACCTGATAAACAACCTGTGCAAGATAAAAGACCACTAGTAGAAGATGAAGGACAACTAGATGAAGAACAAAGACAACTCGAAGAAGACGAAAGACAACAAGTACATGATGAAAGACAACTAGTAGAACACAAAAAACAACTATAACAAGATGAAAAACAACTAGAAGAAGTCGACAGACAACAAGAAGAACATGAAAAACAACCAGTTCAAGATGAAAGACAAGCAGTACAATATGAAAAACAATTTGAAGAACATGAAATAGAACAAAGCGCAAAAGAACATGATGCCGTTTCGCGGCTAAGTTCTTGTCTTAGGGGCTAGGCAGTAAATGTTGTTACTAATGATGCTTTAATATATATATTTTCTGTTGATTATGATTTCTTGTTGTTGATTGAAATGCTTTTGTGCTTTATTCTCCTTTCACCTGATTTCGATGATCTAGTTTAATCCGTTAGGGTAGTAACAGTGCTTTAATGGTAAGAGAAATTATGATGGACGAGTCAGCCTCGTTGGGAGCCATTAGATTAATGTGAAGAAACCTTAGCGGGGAAACCATTAATCGGAACAACAAAACACGAACCAAGTTCTGTCATTTGCGTAAGTAACTCGCAGTGTCCTATGTAGTATCTCGATGGAAGTCCCGTCATTTGCGTAAGTAACTCGCAGTATCCTATGTAGTGTCTTCCTAGTAATTATCATCTATATTTTTATTTTAATTACTTTTAATTGTTGCCAAATTTACATTGATCACCACTACAACTCTTGAAAAACAACTAGTAGAACACAAAAAACAACTATAACAAGATGAAAAACAACAAGAAGAAGTCGAAAGATAACTAGAAGAATATGAAAAAAAACCACTACAAGATGGAGGACAACCAGTACAATATGAAAAATAATTAGAAGAAGATGAAATACAATCAATAGAAGATGAAAGACAACCAGAACAAGATGAAACACATATAGTACAAGATAAAAGACTACTATAAGAATATTAAAGACAACAAGTACAAGATGAAAGACGACTAGAAGATAATGAAACACAACCTGTACAAGGTGAAAAACAACTAGTAGAATATGAAAAACAACCAGTATAAGATGAAAGTCAACTAAAAGAACATGAAAGACAACTTGTACAAAATGAAAGACAACCAAAAGAACATGAAAAACAACTATAATAACATGAAAGACAACTAGAAGAACATAAAAACAACTAGAAGAAGATGAAAGACAACTTGTACAACATGAAAGACAACTAGAAAAACACGAAAGACAACTAGAAGAACACGGAGGATAATAAGAAGATGAAAAACAACTAGTAGAAGAGGAAATACAACTAGAAGAACATGAAAGACAACGAGAAAAACATGAAGAACAACATGCACATGATAGTAGAACACGAAATACAACTACAATAAGATGAAAAACAACTAGTAGAAGGGAAATACAACTTGAAGAAGATGAAAGACAACGAGAAGAACATGAAAGACAACATGTTCAAGATGATGAAAGACAACTAGAAGAAGATGAAAGACAACAGTACGATATAAAATACCACTAGAAGAACACGAAAGACAACTAGTAGGATACGAAAAATAACACCAAGAAGATGAAAAACAACTAGTACAAGAGGAAATACAACAAGAAGAACATGAAAGATAGTGAGAAGAATATGAATGACAACAAGTACAAAATAGTAGAACTCGAAAGACAACTTGAAGAAGATGAAAAACAACTAGTAAAAGGCAAATCCAACTAGAAGAAGATGAAAGACAACGAGAAGAACATAAAAGCAACATGTACATCATGAATGACAACTAATAGAACATGAAAGACAACAACCTGTACAAGATAAAAGACAACTACAAAAGAATAAAAGATAACTAGTAGAAGATGAAAGACAACTAGAAAAACATCAAAGACAACTAGAAAAACCTAAAAAAAAACCAGTACAAAATAGAAGACAACTAGTAGAATATGAAGGATAATTAGTCGAAGATGAAAGACATAGAAGAAGATGAAAGACAAGAAGTACAAGATGAAAGACAACTAGTAGAACACAAAAAAACAATTATAACAAGATGAAAAACAACTAAAAGAAGTCGAAAGACAATTAGAAGAACATGAAAAACAACCATTACAAGATGAAAGACAATCAGTACAATATGAAAACAATTAGAAGAAGATGAAAAACAACTAGTAGAAGGGAAATACAACCAGTAGAAGATGAAAGACAACGACAAAAACATGAAAGACAACTAGAAGAACATGAAAGACAACTAGAACAAGATAAAAGACAACAAGAAGAAAATGAAAGTCATCAAGAAGAACATGAAAAACAACCAGTACAATATAAAAGACAACTAGTACGAGATGAAAGACAATTTGTAGAACACGAAAAACAACTAGTAGAACACGAAAGACAACTAGAAGAATATGAAAAACAACTAGTAGAAAATGAAAGACAACTAGTACAAAATTGAAGACAAATAGAAAAAGATGAAAGACAACTAGAAGAACATGAAAGACAATTAGAAGAACATGAAAGACAATTAGTACAAGATGGAAGAAAAGTAGAAGAAGATGAAAGACAACCAATACAATATGAATAACAATTAGAAGAAGATGAAAGACAACCAATACAAGATAAAACACAACCAGTAGAAATTAAAAGACATCTAGAAGAAGATGAAAGATAACCAGTACAAGATAAAAGACAATTTGAAGGAGAAGAAAGACAACTAGTAGAAGATGAAAGACAACTAGAAAAACATGAAAAACAACCAGTACAAGATAAAAGACAACTACAAAAATATGAAAAATAAGAGCATGAAAGACAACCAGTACAAAATGAAAGACAACTAGAACAATATGAAAGACAACTAGAAGAAGATGAAAAATAAGTAGAAGAACATGGAAAACAAACAGTAGAGGATGAAAGTTAACTAGAAGAACACGGAAGACAACTAAAAGAAGATTAAAAACAATCAAAAGAAGGAGAAAAACAAACAGTAGAAGATGAAAGACAACTAGAAGAACATGAAAGACAACTAGTACAAGATGAAAGACAACATGTACAAAATGAAAGACAACTAGAAAAATATGAAAAACAACTGGAAGAAGATGAAACACAACCAGTACAGGATAAAAGACAAACAGAAGAATATGAAAAATAACAAGTAGAAGATGAAAGATAACTAGAAAAAGATTAAAGACAACTAGAAGAACATGAAAAACAACTAGTAGAACATGAAAAACATAAGTGTAAAAACAAGGATTAGGAATTTATAAAAAGAAAAATATTTTGAGCACATACTTTTTTTTTGGATTGTTTCTTTTACAAACTTTTTGGGTTCATTTTCTAGTCATTGTCTATAAGTAATGATATTTTACAGCCTCACAAACCATTGTAGAAAATGATCACTTTTCAGTTTTATTTTATATGAATAAAAAAGTTGAAAAATCGACCTTCAGAAATTGTCCACATCAGTTTACTTTTGTAAGCTCTTGATAATAATCAATAAGTTTGTAGATGTAAATAGAGAAAATGATATTGATCATATCTAACGATATTATTTTCACAATTTAATTTTAAATTTTCAGTTATGAATATTTTAAAAATGAAGACATAATGGAGGCACGAGAATATATTTGAACCCTCTTATATATGTGTATGACCATTGTGAGACTTATTAACAGTCATCTCACATTGAGTATTACTTTCCATTTCCATACAATTCTCTTGCCCTCTTTTCTATTAAACCCGAAATTAGGGTTATCTTCACTTGCTGTGTATTGATCTTTTATAAATGAATTTGTTAAAAAGGATTGCTTGAAGAAAATGTAAATTAATAAATGCTTTTGTGATCAATTCTTTGTGGTATTCGGTCCTGGTGATTCTTTATAAGTTAATAGTGTATTTCTAAAAGAGTGAGGCTATGGTACTTCGGCTAGTGTACTATGGCTAGTGCACTACGGCTCAATATGGTACTTTTTAAAATCCTAACGGTCTATCCGAACCGTTCAATGTGATATCCATATGAATATGTACTTGCAAACTAAATTTTATATTTTTTCGAATTTTTTTACTATTTTTTTAGATAGGTAGAATTTTGATGGTCCAGAATTTGTATAAAACACTGAAAATTCTACCTATCTAAAAAAATTGTAAAAAAATTCGAAAAAATATAAAATTTAGTTTGCAAGTACATATTCATATGGATATCACATTGAACGGTTCGGATCGACCGTTAGGATTTTAAAAAGTACCATATTGAGCCGTAGTACACTAGCCATAGTACATTAGCCGAAGTACCATAGCCTCACTCTTTCTAAAATAAATCTGTTACTTTAATTCGTGAGCAATTTACCAGTATCTTACTTACCAGTAAATTGCAGCATTAGAAACACATAAAGAAACACATAAAGAAACACACTTAAGGCACAAACTAAAAATTTGATATAATGACTTGTATAAACTGAAAGTTTAATATAATGACTAGGAGAAAACTGGAAGTTTTGGAATTTTCATTGTACCGCCTCACAGGGGTGGATCTAGGATTTTCGTCAGGGGGGCAAAAAAAAATCGAATCGGGTTTAAATAGCTAATCGAATTTAAATCCATTAACTAATTGGGTACTCGATAAAAAATAATGCTTTAACTTATACTTTTCAATACTTCGAATTGTAATTTCTGATACTCTAACTTATAATTTTAATAATCAAAATTCAACAAATTTATTTCAATTTTAACTCTAAATTTAATCCGAATTACAAATCAAATATTTAGAGGGGGACAAAAAAATTTTCAGAGGGGACAAAGTCGGTCAGAACCGATAGATTTCCACTAAAACTCAAAATCCAGGAGAGGGGCGGCTGCCCCCCCCCCCCGGGACTACCTGGGTCCTCCCCTGCCACCTCAGCCAGGGAAATGTCACCTTCACTAATATTGCAACTACATTCCAAAGGAAGAAAATTCAGCGATGAACTATAAGACTATGCTCCCGAATTTCCAAATTATTTTCACAAATTGCATAAAATACGGCCAGTTTGAAATGACCAACACCAATAGATTCTCACATATATGAAATTGACAAAAGGAACAAACTCAATTGTTAGTGAAAAAAAAAAAAAACAAGGCATTAATTTCAACTGTACCTTTTATTTAGCCATATCTTCTGAATGTTTATCTAATTAACTTGTTATATTGGGACAGTCATATTATGCAGCCATTTAACTATTTTTATGATGAATCTCGATCTCCCATCCAGATCCAGTGTGGATAAGAAACTCTAGAAAATTGAAATGATGAATAATTGTATTGAGTTATTGTTCTGATCTTACAATGCATATTAGGCCTCTTTATAATTGAGGAGAGGGCCTGTAGCCGTTGCCTAGTTGCCTAAATTACAATTTCTATCCGTTGCCTAGTTGCCTAAATTACAATCTCAGAATATAATCTTGCTAGGTACTATATTTGCCTTGACAGCTATTGCATGATGCTAGCTTGATTTTATTCCTTAAAATGCCGATGATGATTCTCTGAGGCAATTCTTCTATTTCTCAACATAAACTCTCATTTAACTATTCATGATCCTCTTGTTTAACATATAATTTTCTTATTGGAATATTGAGTCTCACTACTACAAAAATGGTAATTCTACACTGCACATTGTACACGGTTTTCCCTATCTTATATAAAAACCGTGTACCAAATATGATTTTTTTGAAAGCCCAAAAAATCTGCGAGAATTATACACGGACATTTAGTTAAGAATCAGCGTAGAATTGTTTGAGAGAGCTACACGGTTTATTAGGGATCAAAAATTCGTGTGCAAAGAAGACCGTGTGGAAAAAATTGAGAGAGCTACACGGATTTTTGTTAAATATCCGTGTAGGAATATATACACGGATTTTTGATAATATATCTGTGTAGAAATGGTAGAAATGTACACGGATTTTATTATAAATAGCCGTGTATGATTATTTGGAGAGCTACACGGATTAATAAGTATAAATCCGTGTATAAAAGGCTGTGTAGGGTTTTAATTAGTATAAAAGGCCTTCTCCTTCCAGCGTCGTTTTGATCAAGTCTTTTATACTGTCTCTCTCTCGCTCTCTCTGTATTGAATGTTGATCTGATTTCTGCAAAGGCTAGCAACTGGGATCAGAGATCTTTGAAGTTTTTATTTTCTCCTCTCTATCTTTCTAAGGTTAGTATATATATATATATATATATTTTTTTTTTTTTTCTTTTCTTCCTCTAATTTTCTGTTACTTATTATTGCTTATTTAGGTCATGTGTAATTCATGCATGCTTGATTTCTTAAGATAATGCAAAAACGGCGGAAAGTTTGGCTGAGCGGGAGCAAGCGTAGGGGCAGCCACACAAAAGCGGGGGGAAGTCGGCTGAGTGGGGAGCCCAAGCGCGGGGGCTGCCACGTTTGGAAAAAATTTGAAATTTGGAAAAAATTTGAAATTTGAAAAAATTTGAAATTTGAAAAAATTTGAAATTTGAAAAAATTTGAAATTTGAAAAAAAATTGAATTTAAAGGAGAATTTTTATTCTCTATTATGCATGCATGCACATGTTGATAAAATGTATTTTTTATTGGAGATGCAATATGTTGGAGACCTTTAACAAAGAGGGATCATGTCATGGACCACATGGGCACTCTTTTTTTTCATATGTTGGATCTAATACAACTAGTTTGTATGAAATTTTGGTCCAAACTAGATCAAAGCCCAACGTTTTGGCAACATGAGCCCAACTTACCAAAAATTGGGCCAAAGCTTGATCACATGGTTACTAAGTGGTAAGGACATAACTTGATCTACAAACATTGTATTGGATCTTGAAGAGTATATGTTGTATAGATCACATGGGATTGTATATGTACAAAAGACAATGTCTATATATGTTCATGCTTTTATGCTTTTTTTTGTTATGTATGTTGATGCTTTCATGCTTTCACTAGTGGAAAAACAGGAATCAGGATCGGCCTATCTGGATCGGCTGTAGTAAACAACCGATCCTAATAAGTATCTGGATCCGTTTTCTTAACAAAACCGATCTTAAAAACTTATCAGATCGGGTTGTTATGTTAACCGATCCTAATTTCATACCTATTAGGATCGGTTTTTAGTAAAAACCTATCCTGATAATATCAGAATCGGTTTTTATACACAACCGTTGTTGATCGGTTGTTGATAAAAAAAATAATCTGGATCGGTTTTTGATGAAAACCGATCCTGATAGTATCAGGATAAGTTCTCCAAAAAAACTGATCCTAATAGTTTATAAATCAGGATATATTACTTTCCAAAAACTAATGAAAATAACAATCTGGATCGGTTTTTTATTAAAACCGATCCTGAAAGTATCAGGATCGGTTCTTCCAAACAACTGATCCTAATAGTTTATAAATCAGAAAATAATAATCTGGATCGGTTGTTTAAAACCGATCCTGATATTATTAGTATCGGTTCTCATAAAGAACCGATCCAGATTCGTATGTATTAAGATCGGTTTTTTATTAAGAACCGAATCAGAAACTTATTATGCACTATTAGGATCGGTTTTTTGTTAAAACCGATCCTAATAGTGCATAATAAGTTTAAAGTCCGATTCTTGACAGAACCTTTTCTTTCTTCCTCAGTCCTCGCCTCCATTAATTATCATAGCAGCCAGCTGCGCGCTATCTCGCCCTGCATTAATTCAGCTATCTAGCTCAGCTCTCTTTTCTGATCAGGTACATTAATTAATTGGTCATCTCTTTTATCAAGTTTGCTTTTAATGGATCAGCTAGCTTATTGGATCCGATTTGGCTCAAAACCCTAAATCCTTTACATGCAAGAAGTGACTATGATCCCGGCTAAAAATCTAAATATAGGCCTTGATTCAGCTCTCTTATTGATTACACTCGCTTTTAAATTTGAATACCTCTTCTAATTTCAAGTTTTTCTTTATATGTGGAGATTTACATATATATATATATATATGCTATATATATATGTTAAATATATGATGAATATGCGATATTATATGCATATATGCTATATATGAGCTATATATATTATATATGAGCTAATTTATGCTATATATGAGCTATTATTGAGTTTCTTTTTTATTTCAAGTTTTAGCTAGAATAGCATGATATGTATATATATACATCTCTTAATTAGGTTCCGATCGATGGTTTAATTTGTAGATGGGCTATTATTGAGAGATTTGGTGCATCGATCTTCATCTCACTCGATCCGACATCCAAAAAAAAGTTGTAAGTACAACCTAAAACTCATGTTTAATTAGTTTTGTGCATGAATGTGTTTTTTTTATAAGAGTATAGATAGCTAGAGTACGTAAATGTGTATTTGTATTATGTATGTGCCTAGAGTATTGTTTTATGAGCCACAACCGCATGGTTAATGCCTTTAGGTCATGATACCCGTTCAAAATTAATCCATTAGGGATTAATTTTGAATAGTCCCCGATTTGGGACTGCTCTTTGAATACTTTGTCTCAATTAGGAGGTGACCACGTGTTAGTCGTGTTTTAGTAGCTAAGAAAATTTCGGCAGCATTTCCTTATTAGTTCCCCGACTATTCGGGGAACTAATAAGGAAATGCTGCCGAAATTTTCTTAGCTACTAAAACACGACTAACACGTGGTCACTACTGAGACAAAGTATTCAAAGAGTGGGATAGGATGGTAACCGGCCCAATGTAAGCCATATTGTGAACATAATTTAGTACACCAACCTTGTTCTAAATTAATTGTGTTTTATTATAATTGCAGATGGACCGCAGTTGGATGTACGAAGCATCACGTCTGTCGGATGAATATACGACGGGTGTCGAGGAATTTATCAGAGTTGCTATGGAAGATATGGCGAACAATGGGAGTGCACTGATGTCGTGTCCCTGCCGTGACTGTAGCAATGGTAAAAAATTTTCCAAACCGAACCAAGTGAGGAACCATTTAATCCGTCGTGGATTCAAGCAAGGATATAAGTGTTGGATATGGCATGGTGAGAGTTTGCCAACCGACATAGGTACTGGTTCTGAGCATCAGGAACACCATACCGGTGGAGATGACCGCGGGAATGATCTACGGGGATTGGAAACCGACATAGGCACTCGTGCTGAGCATCAGGAATACCATACCGAAGAAAATGATGATACGGTGGTAGATAAATGTGATAATTTTGATCAAATGTTACGTGATTTAGACGAGGATTTTGATAATGATAAGCAGTACTGTTTATTTGAGAATTTGTACGAAGATTCTAATAAGGAATTGTATCCTGGTTGTTCTAAATTTTCAAAACTAAAAGGTGTATTAAAATTGTATAACCTTAAAGCATCTAACGGTTGGAGTGATAGAAGTTTTACTGAGTTATTACAGATTTTGAAAGAAATGCTTCCGGATGGAAACGAGATACCACCTAATGTTTATGAAGCGAAGAAAATATTGTGTCCAGTGGACTTGGAAGTTCAAAGAATACACGCGTGTCCAAATGATTGTATATTATATCGAAATGAGTATAAAGATCTTCACGAGTGTCCAAAATGTGGTGCCTCACGTTACAAGCCAAAGCAGTTAACCGGCGATAACAGTGATGATGGTAAACCGAATAAGGGACCTCCGGCAAAAGCATTGTGGTACCTCCCCGTTAAACCGAGATTCAAACGTTTGTTCTCAAATGCTAAAGATGCGAAACTAGTGCGTTGGCATGCCGATAACCGGAAAAAAGACGGAAAATTACGGCACCCCGCTGATTCTCCTCAGTGGAGGAATATTGACAGAGAGTTTCCCGAATTCGGACGTGACCCGAGAAATCTAAAGCTTGGGCTGAGTGCAGATGGAATAAATCCGCACAGTAGCATGAGCACTAAGCATAGCAGTTGGCCGGTTCTGTTGTGCATTTATAATCTTCCGCCTTGGTTATGTATGAAACGCAAATACATCATGTTGACCTTGCTCATATCAGGACCCAAACAGCCCGGGAACGATATAGATGTGTATCTAGCGCCATTGATCGAGGATTTAAAAGAATTATGGCAACCCGGAGTGCAGATATTTGATGCATACAGCAAGGAGAAATTCACGTTACGGGCCATGATTTTCTGCACCATTAATGATTTTCCGGCTTATGGAAATTTGTCGGGTTACAGTGTCAAAGGAGAGAAAGCGTGCCCCGTTTGCCTGGACGATACAGTCGATCTGTGGCTACCTAATTCCTCTAAAAATGTGTACATGGGTCATCGTAGATTTCTTCCTGCCAACCACGCACACCGAAAGAGAAAGATAGAATTCAATGGAAAGACCGAGAATAACAGAGTAAAGTATCTGTTGACCGGTAAAGCTGTTTATTTGCAAGTGAAGGATATCAAAGTTCAATTTGGAAAATTTAAAAAAAGGGTGGTGAGAAAGAAAGGGGCACCGAAAATCTGTTGGAAAAAGAGGTCAATATTCTGGGATCTACCATACTGGGAGCACTTAGATGTTCGACACTGTCTCGATGTGATGCATGTGGTTAAAAATGTGTGTGACAGCATGGTTGGAACACTATTGAATATCCCGGGTAAGACTAAGGACGGTATCAATGCTCGGAAAGACATGCAATTCTTGAACATACGGCCGGATCTACAAACAGCAGAGAAGGAAAGAACAAAAGGGAAATTTTGTACATATCTAAAACCCGCAATGCATACGCTGTCGAAAGAAGAGAAAAAAAGCTTATGTGGATGCCTTCATGGTGTCAAGGTTCCATCTGGATATTCGTCAAATATTAAAAACCTAGTTTCACTGGAAGATTTAAAATTGACAGGAATGAAGTCTCACGACTGTCATGTTTTAATGACACAGCTGCTTCCCGTTGCAATTCGGGGCATATTGCCACCTCCTGTTAGGCAGACCATCACGAAGCTTTGTTTTTTCTTTAACGCCATTTGTTGCAAAGTAACTGATCCTGACACGTTAGATGCTCTACAGAAGGAGGTTGTCGTCACTCTTTGTCATCTTGAAATGTATTTTCCACCTTCTTTTTTTGATATCATGGTTCATTTAACCGTTCACCTGGTTAGAGAAATTAAGATGTGTGGACCTGTTTTCTTGCGGTACATGTATCCGTTCGAGAGATACATGGGATTGTTAAAGGGATATGTCAGGAACCGATATCGTCCGGAGGGTAGCATTGTAAGATGTTATGCTGCTGAAGAGGTTATTGAGTTTTGTACTAATTATTTGGATGATGTCAAAGCTGTCGGCATCCCTAAATCTCGGCACGAGGGTAGACTGCACGGGGTAGGCACAATCGGTGCGAAATTATTCATGCCCGATAATAAAACCATGTCACTAGCACATTTCCATGTTTTGCAACACCTCACTGACGTTCATCCTTTCTGGGACGAGCATATGACTCTCTTGCGGCGACAGAATCCTAAGAAATCCGACAAGTGGTTGATCGACGAACACAATAGCAAGTTTCTAGAATGGTTTACACGTAGAGTCATGCAAGCTCCGGAAACAGAAAACCTCAAGGAAATTATCAAATTATTGGCTCTTGGTCCAGTCCATGTCGTGAGGACCTTCCAAGGATATGACATCAACGGGTACACATTTTACACAAGAAATCAAGATTCAAAGAGTACCGTGCAAAATAGTGGAGTGACGTTAGTAGCCGTCTCAAGCGATCTTTCAGATCCTAAAGGTGCCGGACCTTCGCATGCATCGATGTCATATTACGGGTTTATTGAAGAAATTTGGGAGCTAGATTATAGAAGATTTAACATCCCGTTATTTATGTGTAAATGGGTCGATAACCGTAGGGGGGTTAAAGTCGACGATGATGGTTTTATTTTAGTGGATTTCAATAAGGCTGGATACAAGGATGATCCATTTATACTTGCAAGACAAGCCACGCAAGTGTTCTATGTAACTGATCCGGCCGATCGTTCAAGACATGTTGTCCTCCCCGGAAAAAGACGTATCATTGGGATTAACAATGTGGAAGACGAAGAAGCGTACGATCATTTTGATGAGATACCGCCGTTTTCCACAGGCATGACATCTTTACCAACCGGTGTGGATAATGAAACAAGTCACGTGCGCAACGATCACAATGAAGGAGAATGGGTTGAAGAAGTTCCTATTGGCAACCATTAAAATGAAACAATTCATACCTAATTTTTATTGGTATGTCATACATCCTACTTTTTTATTGGTATCAAAATATAAAAATAAATTTAATATTCAACAATACTGATGATTGAAGAATTTTTTTTTTTTTTTCTTCAGATATGCATTGTAACACTGGACAACGGGAAGCATGCAAGTTATAATTCTTCAATATTTGTGACTTTTGTAATTCATGTAAATTTTTAGCTTTTTTTTATTTTAAAGGTTCATTTTTAGGAGCTTATTTCATGTTGTAAGTAATTTTCAAGTTATTAAGATTATATACAAAAAAAAATTTATAAGATAATATACTAAAATAATTTACAAGATAATTTATAAAAACAATTAATAATTAATATAATAAATTAATTTACTAAAATAAATTATAAAATATTATACACATACACATCCCAACAGAATCATAACAAAATAGAATTGAATAACTGGATCGGTTCTTAGCTCAGCAACCGATCCAGATAACTATCTGGATCAGTTCCTCACCTCAAAACCGATTCAGATAGTTATTTTCTTTTTTTTTTGAAATTAATCAACCAAGATCGGTTTTTTCAAATAACCGATCCAGATAATAATCAAGATCGGTTATTTTAAAAAACTGATCTTGATTTATTAATTTAAAAAAAAAGAAAAATACTATCTGGATCGGTTTTCAGATGAGGAACCGATTCAGATAGTTATTTTTCTATTTTTTTGAAATTAATAAATCAAGATCGGTTTTTTAAAATAACCGATCCAGATAATAATCAAGATCGGTTATTTTAAAAAACCGATCTTGATTTATTAATTTAAAAAAAAAAAGAAAAATACTATCTGGATCGGTTCTGAGATGAGGAACCGATCCAGATAATTATCAAGATCGGTGATTTAGCTAAAAACCGATCCAGATAATTATCTGGATCGGTTTCTGAGCTAAGAACCGATCCAGTTTTTTATTCCACAGTTTATAATTTTGTATTCGCGCCTGTTGAGTACTTAGCGAATTTCATTTCCACTCCTCACTTGGACTCTCTCTTTCTCTCCTCCCTCTCCTCCGAAAATTTCTTTTCCGCCGGGATCTCTCCCTCCTCCGTAGCGCCATCACCTGGCCGAAGTCTTAGTCTCCATCAAGCCACTCCCTCTCCTCCGTCGGGCCCGTAACCCTAGCCGCCGTCTGTGCCGGCCCCTCCGTTAACCCTAGTTGCAATCGGCTGGGTAAGGGTTAACTCTCTTCCGTCTCGCCGCCTCTCCATCTCTTCCCTTGAAATTCGGGTTAGTTAACACTTTAACTCTAGGTCGGTTTTTGCTTGTTAGATTTTGAGTAGCTTATCTAGATTTGCTCGGGTTGTTGATTTTCCCGGCAAAGACACTGTTTTACGCCTTGTTGAGGCTGTTCTGATCTGTTGTGGGGGTTTTTGCTAAGATAACCTTAAAAATATTGTTTATAATCAGTCTTTTTGCTTAGATAACCTTAAAAATTCACAAAGTTGTACAATTTAATTTGTACAAGTAGATTTAGATACTTGAAGATGCATATCTTGTATTAATAAAGTTTTTTGTTCATATTATTTCTCTATACTCTATCAGTAAAATGAGTCCTATATTGAATTTATTTAAACATATTTTGAGAGCTTCTTGAATTTTTATTTTATTTTTTTCTTTGTTTTAAGACCTACACATTTAATTATTTTTGTAGACATCATTTAAAAAACTTTATTTCAATATATTTATCATTTATTTTAGAATCTTTTCTGTTTTATAGATATAATTAATGAATGTTTTTTAGAATGAGATTTTACTTGTTACTTCCAAATATAAATATTGGTTGTTTCATCAAATAGTTTTTTATAAATATTACAACGGTATTCTTTTCAAAGTTGTCAGTTGTAATATATAGCTCAAAATTTATATGTTGCTTCCAATATTTTGCAAAAATAGTTTAAAAAAGTTTTCAATATTAGTTTAATTAGTTAACTATAAGTTCATATTGAATCATTTTAATTTTTGCACTTTAATGTATAACAAAAAAATATTTAATATTATAAATGGTTTCTGACCTAATTTAGGTTTATGGAAGTTATTGATTGAGTTGGTTTTTGACCTAATTTAGGTTTTGGCACCATTTGTGCAAATAAAAAATTGTAAGTTTCTGTTTTGAATGATAAGCAGATATGGAAGGTGATAATGGTCATGGTGGTGGTGAGAAAGTCCCGGATAAGAAACGAGGAAGAGGGCGTAACCAAATTAAGGAGAAGTTTAACGAGAAAGGCAAAACACTAGAAATGGACAGATTTTACCGGCCGGTTATTACTAGAGACACAACGTGTTTTCCAACGGAATTTGGGATATTGGTAAGAAAGAATATTTCTATCAAATACCAGTGATGGAAAGATGTTCCAGAAGAGAAGAAGCAGATAATATGGGAAACACTTAAGGTAAATAACATGATACTAATTAATTTCACAAGTTTTCATTTGATATTAACTAACTCTATATTTTGATTTCTATTTGTTTGGCAGTTGGACTGGGGTATAAAGGATGACAAACAAGTGCAGCATTATTATTATCAGAGAATGGCTACTAGTCACCGGAAGTGGCGAACCGAGATGACTAAAGTGTGGCGCGCGGGTGAGACTCCAGATTTTGCCAAGGAACACATTGAACCACAAGACTGGGCAATATTTGTCGCGTATCGAGAGACGGAGGCATTTGATGTATGTTTATTTCTATTTACCACCTATCTAGCTTATCTCTAATTAATAATCCAAATGATTTTATAATTGAGGCCAATTGTTGCTTTGTTCAAATTGTAGGCTGCCAGCCAGATTGGAAAGGCGAATCAGGCCCGCAACGAGTATCCGCATTTCTTAGGATCCAGAGGTTATAGCGGTGAGGGTTTCCAGAGTAGGCTTAGAGATGCTATGCAGGCGATTGCAAACGAGAAAGCATCTAGTGATCCGTCTTCCCAAGGGTCAACTAGTTCTACATTGGCACCAGACGATGTTCTGGATTTGTCGATTGAGCATAGGCACGTCACATGGAAACTAGGTAGACAGAAGCTCAGTGACGAGACCAAGGATCGCTTTTATCCCGAGAAATACGTACCGGTCATCAACAGAATTGTGAGTATTTAGATATTGTCATGCATTTAAATTGAACTTTACTTTGTTATGTTATAACATGCATGTTGTCATTTCAGGAAGAACAAGAAGCGGCTTGGAAACAAGGCTTGTTGGCAGTCGAACGGTACGACGATGTTCTGGGAAAATCTCTGCCAAATCCAGAACATGCTGGGAGGGTGAGAGGAGTGGGAGGCCTGGTTCCAATGAAGAAAACATTCGGGACGGGCTCAAGAAGGAAGACACGCACTTTCTCGAGGTCCCAAGATGAATTTGACGCAATGCTGGATCAAAGAGTGGAGGAGAGAGTAAGAGGACTAGAGGATAAATTACGACAAGAAATGAGAGAAGAAATGGCAATTATGCTTCAGCAGACAATGGGCCAACAAGAAAAGTCGTTTAGCCCAACAGTTGTTCAGAGCAGCTGCCAGTCAGTCAAACCAAGGGCAGATATTTCTGGGTTTACAGAGGTAATGCAAATTCATATTTCAATCAGTAGTCCTATGCCTTAGTCCTATCCCGTTACATTTCTAATTAGTTTCACACATATTTTTTTATTCGAGTAAAAACATTTATATTTGTACAGGAGGCAGAACTAAAGTGCAGGCTCCATGCGGATGTAGATGGGAAGACTCTTGTAGTGGCCAGAGGGACAATTCACGTTCCAGTTGTACAAGGTGGAACAATTCACAATATTCCTATGCCGCCCGACCATGCAAGAGTAACGGTGGATGCTATTCAGGACGCAGACTTCATAGAAATGGCCTTACCTGTACCAAATGGTGAGATGCAGACCCTTGCAGAAGTCCTCTGCAGTTACACTGCATGGCCGATGTCCATGATATCGATAGATCCAGATGAGGTATATTGTTATTACAACTCCTTACTTCTTAATTTGTATCTACATGATAGAGTTGTAGTTGATCCTGTATTTTATTCCAATTTATTATGAAATTTGCAGGAACCAGGCAAAGAGTTACAATTAGTTCCTGGAAGTCGAAAAGCAACGGGTCACTGCAAGGCGCTCGAGCATATCGATTTTGACAAGCTGGGTCGACGAACATTCAAGCAGCTGCGTGATCATTTCTTGGAGCTAGATGGCGCTCCAATCATAATCGATCCGCCACTTGATCTTTTCTGCTCAGCAAACCCCATATCCGTTTTTGCAGATGATTATGCGGCCTTGCTTACACCAAAGGAGTGGCTCACTGCACCAGTTGTTCAGATCTGGATGCTGTGAGTTAATATTTGTAATAATTGCAAAATTTAGTATTTAAATCCAAATTTCACATAATTGAGATCACCTGTAAACCATTTTTTTTGCAGGTATTTGCACAAATTCATGAAGGAGGAACTTCCCGATGAGCAGGTTGGTTTCATGGACCCCGGTCAAACGAATGCCATGATATTGAATGATAACCGAGGAGTAGTACTTCAATACATCGGGAAAACACTCATAGAAAATCGGGACAAGAGATTGATATTCATACCTTACCATCAGATGTTAGTGTTATATATATATATATTCTAATTTTATTCTATTTCTTTCAATTCATATAAATTATAGAATATGAGATGATACAAACCTAAAATGCAGAAATCATTGGATATTGGCTGTGCTTATGCCAAGAGAATGTGCATTGTACGTGTACGATTCGGATAAGAGGAGCAATAAAATGCTAATGATCACTGTTGCGGTCGAGGAGTAAGTGCCTTCCTAAATTTTACGTTTGTTTAGAATGCTAATGTTTTTTTATTATTTTATCATTTTAAACATCTCTCGTAAGTACTGATTGTTCAATGTGTTCATATTTCAACAGTGTCTTCATCAGGGAAATTGGTACTTCTTTAACGGTTCACAAGGATTGCAAGGTAATAGTTTCTATTATGATATGATTATAGGGACCTATATGCAAAAATTTGTGAATAAGCCATTTGTATTCTCATTAACGTACATTTGAATTTTTTCAAACTTGTTATATAGTGCCCACAACAACCAGCCGGCTGGGAATGTGGATATTATGCCATGTTTCTCATGCAAGACATAATAAGTGAATTCCTTGATGACTTTCCGAACTTAAAGGTATATATGTATTTATATATTTTTCAATAAGCATCGTCGCTTCAAACATAACAAAATACACAATTAAATGTGCATTCTTCTATCTTTTCAATTATGCAGAGTCTTCCCGCGAAACATACTTTACAACGCTTGAGCGACTTTCGCCAAACGTGGGTTCAATTTATGATGAAAGAATTAAAGTCGAGAAGAAGCTAGTACAACAATTTAGGATGTATACTTAATTTGCATAAACATGAATTTGTGTAATAATTTAGGATTTGTTTGATTTGTGTGTGATATTTAATTTATGATGTTGTATGTGATAATTTAGTGTGTATGTGACATATTTGTATGCAAAAAACAACAATTTAGGATGTGTATGTGCATGTATATGGCCAGCAGTATATGGTAGCTAGCCAAATAAATAAAAATGTTTTTTTTAGATTCAATATAACATCAGGATCGGTCCTATTAAAAAACCGATATAGATACTATTTTTTATTAAAAAAAACCTCCAGATAAACAATTAAGATCGGTGCTTTGGTAAAAAACCGATCCAGATAAATATCAGGATCGGTTTTTAATCTACGAACCGATCCTGATAAATATCTGGATCGGTTTTCATCTACGAACCGATCCTGATATTTATTTGGATCGATTTTTTTAAAACTCCGATCTCGATTGTTATTAAAGGTTTTTTCAATAAAAAATATATTAGGATCGGTTCTAATTAAAAACCGATCCTGATAATTATCTGGATCGGTTTTTTTTATAAAGAACCGAGCTTGATTTTATTAAATGTTTTTTAATAAAAAATATATTCGGATCGGTTCTAGTTAAACAACCGATCCTGATAATTATCTGGATCGGTTCTTTGTAAAGCTATTAGGAGCGGTTCTACTTAACAACCGACCCTGCTTTATACTAATCTGCATCGGTTTTTAAAAAGGGCCGATCCAGATTCATTAATATGTGAGCAGTTAAATTAAACAGCCGATGCTAATAGTGTCTACCAGGATCGGTTTATTAACCGATCCAGATTATTGTAACTATTTGGATCGGTGTTTTAACCGATCCAGATTATTGTAGTAATCAGTATCGCCTTCATCAGGATCGGTTTTATTCTGATACTAATATTCGTATATAACCGATCCTGATTCCATATTTTCCACTAGTGTTTTATGTTTTTTTTGTTATATATGTTGATATTAGAATTTTATGCTTTTATGGTTTCGGTTAGAATTTTGTAATGATAAATATGGATTTGTATAATTTTGTAATGCTAAAATTTGTATAATTTTGTATAATTTCATGTACATGAATTTTAAATTGCTATCTGAAAAATTTAAATACTGGCTAGCAAAACAGGAGGCTAGCCAAAAAAAAAAACCTAAAAAAAAAATTATAAGACAATCCTACACGGATATTTAACAAAAATCCGTGTAAGAAGAGTAATTTCAAAAATAATCGTACACGAATACAAAAAAAAAAAATTTAGTTAATTCTACACGGATATTTAACTAAAGTCCGTGTATGATAGTTCAAAGAGCTACACGGATATTTAGTTAAATGTCCGTGTATAAAAAGAATTGTACACGGTTGTTTATAAAGTAATCCGTGTAGAAATCGTTATAATCGCACACGGGCAAATGTCCGTGTGTAGTTATTGATCTATTCGTACACCCTCGATTTAAACACGGTAGGAAATCCGTGTAGCTCTTCCATTTATGTCCGTGTGTAATATCTTTTTTTGTAGTAGTGTCTTATTATTATATTTACGATAAAACTCAAGTCATTTTACTATTATTTTGTTGCTACGAAATTATATAGAATATGAATTTTACAGCCCCAACTTTTTGATGTACTCATTCCGAGGAGTGGTAGAACAACCTGCCGTATATGTATTCCCAAACTATTCATGCTTGCATGCAAATAATTATATACACAAACAATAACGTTATAGTAATTACTGCAACATATCAGATATTCATAAATCATAGCCGGTCATACAATATATCTAAAGGATCCGTATCCTCTGCATTAACTCAAAAGAGAATCTCTTGAGTTAATGAATTCCAACCGTATGATTTTAAACGGAGACAATCCGGCTCGTGCCTATAACATAGGGGCCCTTTAATATTAGTGCAGATCTAGTTCGTACAAATCTTAAAACATATCATATGGTCGAGATTCATTAACTCAAAAGATTCTCTTTTGAGTTAATGCAGAGGATACGAATTCCAAGGTCATAATTTAGATACATAAAATGGAAATAAATACCCAACATGGTGAATGATTACAAGATAACAGATTTCACCATATTAGAATATTAGTTTGAATCAAAATAAATCCCCACATGATAACTCTAAGTTTGAATAAAACTAACCCACTGGCACCAGTAACGACCTATATTTAAGTGATCTCATAAGTCATAACTTAATATACAGAAACGCACCTCAATTTGGCCTTGACTCTTCAGTACCTGAAACCAACATAAGTGAAAAGATGCTGGTAAATGTGTAATACTAAATTTACTTTGAAAAAGCACTGAGCACTAAAAGAGTTAAGAAGGCAGTCAGATTAGAAAATCTATACTAAATATCTAACTAATTAAACAATAAGCTATATTAATAGTCAATTAAACTTACTTGGCTCTTAATGCATGTATAATTGATATTAGAGAGCTATACAAGATTTGGCACAAACCAAGTCTCCATTAAATCAAAAGGGCAAGAAAATGGGAAGAAAGAGAAGGGTAGTCGATTTGGGAAGAAAATGATCGAAGTGATCTGTAAAGGAAGAAAGACAAATAGATGTATATTTTTAAATAAACATGATGTACTGGTTTGTTGTGTATCGAAATAGAAAAACCATTTGGTCTATCATGAACCAGGAGCAACCAGGATCCATTGTGTATAGAAATAGAAACATTTCCGTTCGGTGCCTTTTTTTCTAATTCTTTCTCCTATTTCTTTTCCTCTCCATTTGTTTTATCATGGATACCTCCGTTTTTATTTTATGATTTGTTTTTCTTAATTTGTTTTCATATTTTGTTATTTTGTTATTTTTTTTCTTTTTTTAGGAATTAATATTAAGACTAGCAAATAATTTTTAACAAATTAATGTTTTACCATTTTTTTTTATTATTTTAGTACAAAACAAACTTATGGCAAAAAAAATCTGAGTTTCCGATCCGATTCAACCGATTCTGACCGATTCATCCGATTCCGATTCCATGATCAAGTATCCGATTCTGATTCCGAATCCGAGTTTTAGAACCATGGGTAATATTAAACACATTTGTAATGCCAGTTTCTCTATCATTACTGAAGTATTGTCCCATAAGAAATGCAGTAGCACTGTCGCTGACCCCTTCCATATAGACCCCTTCCATGTCAGAAAAATCTGCAGATCCTGATATTACCACAATATCGCCGCCTTCGATTGGATCTGGACCAATATAGTCAGGGAACCCATAGACATTAACAGAAGGGAGATGGATCTGATCATGAGTTAAGGACGTACATCTTTAGATTTCTGAAGTGAGAGGCAAGTAAGTAGCGGCATGTGGGGCCCTTGAGCCAGGAACGATATGAACTTTACCAGATGACAATCAGTAGAAGCGTATAATGCCATTTTCACGGTGTTCTCTAAAGCGGATCCCTAGAAGCCACGAGAGTTATGGGGGAGGATCGGTGAATGGGGCCGACAATTGTCAGCTCTTGCACACAGAACAGAAGCGTATGAAATCAGAAATATCAGGGAGCTTTTTGGAGAAGAGATGGAGAATGTCTTGTGGAAGTTCAGACCAGTTTCTATCAACGTGGATGCCATCAATAACGCTTCGTTCTCTTGTGGTAGCGCTTTTAGTCTTTCGCTTCGGCATCTGAAATTTGGAGAAAACAAGTGTAGTTAGTTAGTACTAAAAGGGGTTTTTCAATTAAGTTTTTTAGGGTATCAGGTGATCGGAGCATCGAGGTAAAAATTGGGACAGATAAAGACACAAACAACCCTCAATCAAAGTACATAAATACCAAACTACCCACCTTCAATTAAATAAGGGACGGATACAGACACAACAGTCTGTTTATGACTAATAAATCAGGACATAAGACAATTTTACAGTTTTTTGTGTTTACTCAAAAGCCGGACAGTGGAAATTAGGGACTAAATTATAAGATAGTAATAAATAACATTACCATTTATCCTTTTGGATATCGAAATCAGAAGTGTGTCCTTGTGTGGTCATCCTCAATCAGGTCAAAATGTTTCTTACTAAACTAAATTTCAGGCAGCCAATGGAACAAGATAGATTAAATCTCAGCCATCAAACTGTATGAATGGTCTAAGATTAAACCAGACATCAATTTTTGGTGTATGCCATAGACCTTGTGGTATTGGGTTCCAAGTGAAATGTCCAACATAAAACTAGCATTAGAAATAGTAATTAAAACCACTAATAGCATATGTGCTGGCCATATTACCATCTACAAGGCAAAATATAGATGATAATCAATGTCTAATTTTAGGCCAAAACTTATGCATATGATGCTAATTGTAGTTTAATGCTATATAAAACTATTCATATTTGAATAAGTTGAAATGGGTTGAACTGAAACCAGTTAACAAGTGTTGGCATATATGTTTTGTGATCTTGTCAGATTAGCACATACAACTGAAATCAGTTACTTTGCTTTTGTGTTGTAGAAGATACAATTGGTTTGCTAGCGCATATATGAGAATCTTCTGGCAAAGTAAAAAAATTCTGATAAGTAGTTCACTTTTTCTATACATATATAACTTGGTATGTTTAATTTTTTTTTCATGAATTAAGAAAATTAGGTTCTATGAATTGAGAAATTACGACTCAATACTGACCAAAGTTTTGATGAGAGAAACGGTGTATATTGGGTTGGGAGATACAATATGGGCATGAATCTTGCTAATTCTCACAAAATACAACACAAAAACGAATATGACTTCACATCACTTGGGATTGAAATACTGGTAAAAATCAAATAACTTGTGTAATTCAGAAATTCTGGCCATGCACTAATACAATACTGGTAGAAGTGATTCCATCACCATAGCATACTGCTTAGGTGAAATGGAACCTTAAATCATCAAAAATTCAATTTTTCAATTTTATCTCAGATTTCATCAGTATTATACCAAAAACACAATTTTTTCAGTTCAGACCAACCTTTTCTTAATTACACGTGTTCAATTCCTTTCCAATACAAATATCTTCTTGCAAAATCAATGATTAAGGAATATCATGTTGAGCACCGAAGGAGAGCTTACCTTGTCAAGAGAAAGCAGAGATTGCAAATTTGGTTTATTAGAATTCTGAAATGAGAGGAGCATACTATTAATACACCGACTCAGTTCATTCCAGGCCCGTTTGGTTTATGGAAAGCGGCCCATATATGAATTCTGATTTGGGCCTTCTGAGAAGCCTATATTGTTTCTAAACGGGCTCGCGATACAAACAAGATGTACCTGTGGCTTCAGCAGCTAGCACTAAATCAATAATTGGGTAGGTTATTTGGTTCTAAAATAATTTCGGTGCTAAATTGGAAGAAGTTATAATTTTCATAAGCATTAAACCCCAAATAAAAATTTCAATAAAGTGAATGTTTAAAAAAAAAATCATATTTTTGTACTCTGAGGCAAGTTAATTTTTTTTTAAGAAACATAATTTTTTACTATGCATAGCGCGGATTAGTTCATACTATGGATCAATATCTTCGTTTTCAAAGTACAAAATAGTTGATATGAACAATTTAGTAAGATCTTCATACGAAAATCTAAAATTTTTACAATTTACTAGTTTTTGGATAGGTAGAAAATCACTTGATCTAAAAATATAAAAAAGTAGTAATTTTCTACCTATCTAAAAAATAGTAAAATAAATTGTAAAAGATGTATAATTTGATCTCCATGTACATTTTATTATGGAGATCATGTTGAATAGTTCAGATCGACTGTTTGAAATTTGAAAATATAAAGATTTATCCATACTACAGACCAATCCGCGCTATGTGTGATATTGAATATCCTCACTCAAAAAAAATATCAATTAAATATGCCCACAAATTCTCTCTTTCTAGTCTTTTAACCATATTTTTTTCTCCTATTTAGAACACATAATAAAGAAGAAGTTTTTAAATAATTACTTTTTAATCTTCTAAAATAAAATGTGTGATATTGAACAGACCTAAATCACATTTGAGTTTCAATGAGATAACACTGCTCTTAAAATGTACAGAGTAACTTAAAAGGTTAAGAGATCAAAGACCTCCTTTATGAATTGAAGAAGTCCGAAACATAAGAAGATTTTTAATTTTTTTTCCTATTGATGATGTTTGTTTAATCTGATTGGACATAGAGCATTTTTCTTCAATTGTTGGTGGAATCATGTAATTGCTACCACTTTTTGTTTTTTTGTCTTTCTTTATCAATCAGGTAAGAAGCCTTAATTTGTCAATAAAGCACATGATCAGATTGACATATCGTTCTTTGCATTTATTTCTTCATTTACTCTTGGTAAGAAATTTCCTGCCTCTTTGCTTAAATTAGAATGTAGTGAAATTTTCCATACATGTATCAAACAATAAATAAAAAATTGTACGTTTGTGAAAGAAATTTGTTTAAAAAAGAATCAAAAGTTTTTTCATTTTTATTAATAAGAAGGAATTAGTTTTTAAACCTATACCTCTTACGTAAATAATATTGTCTTAATCGCTAGATCAAAATTAATTATCTGTAAAGCTTTAATTAATTTGTCAATAAAATGCCGTGATTTGGAACCTATAAAGTCCTTTTACATCAAAATTGCAAATGTAATGAATTTATTTGATTGTATGTAACATTGTGTGAGACCGACATGCCGTGTTTCGCATTTATTTCTTAAGAATTTTCTGCCTCCTTGCTTATAATTAGACCCCACCATTTATAAATTTGCCTATAAATACCATCCCTCTTACAGGTCCTATTGTACCAAATTCTTCAATCACTTTATTATTCACACAATAAAAGAAAAGTAAACTGGGAAGGAGTTGAGAGATGAAGGCAGCAGGGATGAAGCGATCTTTTGTGGCGCTCATCGTGTTTGCTATAATGATGCTTGTCACAGAGGCACAAACTGCTCTGACCCCCACCCCCACACCTGCCCCTGCCCCTGCACCTTTTCCATCTACAATGGTAATGTCTGATGTGGCATCAGACATGTCTGCTGCAGCCATTGCCATGCCGACTTTTAGCGTAGCTGTTTCTGTTGTCATGGTTCTCTTTGGCTACCTATATATCTGAGATGTCGAGCTTGGTTCCTACCTTGTTTGGTTTGGTAGAGAATTATGATAGTTTGGTTCATACCTTGCTGAGCATAATTCATGTATGCATGATGTTATAATAATTTTCATTCTTTGTATATCAGTTATGGAGATAGTGTAATAAGCGACCCGTTAGGCACTAGAGCGTCGCATTATATGTAAGATACTTCTTATTGTACACAGGCATTGAGTATATATATACATATTATGTTTATACTTGTATTAGAAGTACTACTTGTGTATTATGATGGTTTCTAATTGGAACTGGAATGGTTTGACATTTTTTTTTCCTTTTTTGAGGAAAAAAATGATTTCGTTCGGGCCAGAGAAATTGCCTTATAAATAACCATCTTAGCCATTGGGCCTTTTGGGCCAGAAAATTGTACCAAACCCTTCTATATATGAGTTTGTGTCGTCTGCATGTAGAAAGAATTCAGACCGTGCAATCAGCACTGACACAAATGTTTAAAGAAACCCCTTTAATTTGTTTCAGATTTTAATCAGACGGTCCAGATTCCAAACTTACAATTTTAGGTATCGTAAAGGATACTAACTCACCCTTCTATTCTATGAGCCCATATCCTTTGAGAAAGAAAGATATCTCTGTTTAGATCCGGACTGTCCGATCATAATCCGGGTCAATCTGGATCGAGGTGGAATTCAGGAGCTCCTTTAATATTAGTGTGGATATTATGATCGGACGGTCTTGATCAAAACATAAATATTCTGATACCTTAGGTGATATGATTTCTCCTTCTATGGCCTCTTTGGGAAACACAAATAGTTATGTTTCTATAGTTGCTAGAGAAGTTTTCTGATGCACAATGGTTTGTTTGAATCTTTGGTTTGGGAACACATGCATATACAATTTTTTTTTTTTTTATGACTTATGAACTGGAGACAACGGGATTGATATTCTCTTTCCAAAGCGCAGATTTTCATAAGTATTATACCGTCCCTGCTGTTAAATTGATGTGTGCATTTATGGTTAATTAAAAGACCAATATGGCAAGCCAGAGGGTATAGATATTGACAGAGCTAGTTTGGCTTTCTGCAGCGCACTAATAATCTGCATTGAACCAAACTAGCTCTCTCAATATCATTATCCAAGCAAGAAAAAGTAGTTTATTATTATTAATTTTTTTAGGAAACCCAAGCAAGAACAATAAACCTACTGATATTGCCAATATAAATATGAACCAATGGTGATGAAGGAACAGAGCACAATGCAATGGGAATAAGAACTTGAAGCTATATATAACCATCAGAAAACGACCTTTCATTAATAACCTGTAATCCGAAGCAGCATTAGAATATTTTTTTTATGGTTATAAAAAACAGAAGCCTAAGGACTGAATTAAGAAGAGTAGATCATAAAGCATAGCAATAGTTACTCAACAAGTAACATCAATTGATTCTATATCACAATGCATCTCACTAAATAAAATAGATGGGATAACAAAGAAAAATGCTACATATATGGCAAAACAAATCACAAGAATAAAAGACTATTTAATGAACTGAAACCTCAACGATTAATAAAATTGAGTGCCAACAAACCTTAACACTTAATCCCATGTATTCTTTCTTGAATAAACACCATGCTAGGCCCATAAAACAGCTATTGGTGCTAATCAAATAATTGCATTAGTTATATACAAACATTAGTTACTTAATTAGTTATTTAATCATATGATTAATAAAGACTTTGGTGTTTTCTGGAGCTATGTTTTAGGATATATAAAGGTTCTAGTTGTAATGTTTTGATTAACACTTTGAAAGATTAACACTCTCTTAGGGAGGCGATCTCGGCAAGATCCTTTATAGATTTACAGTCTACATATAAATAGTTTAATACTACGATCTACATACCTATTGCTAGGGGGTGTTCAAATAGTCGGTTCGGTTGAAACCGAAGTTAAAAAGGCAAACCAAACTTTTTTTCGGTTTTTAAAAGTAGAACCGAACCAAACCGATCAAATCTATCAACCGATTAAGAACTGAACCGAACTAACCGAATTTCAGTTTATTTGGTTAAAACCGAACTAAACCAATTGTAAATGAAATCATACTGTATATTTGAATGAAAAAAGCTCTTCAGAATTCTAAAAGAAAAATAAATCATACCGTATATGAAATCACCAATTTGGGCCATTTATTCCATCTATTGGTACCATTATTCACTCTATATGAAAAAGGCTTGAGCCGCTGAACCAATTTCAAAATTAAAGCATAATAAATCGGTCGGTTCGGTTTAGTCGGTTTTGTGAAATCTAAACCGAACCAATCCATTTAAACCGAACTTATTCAAAAATTCAACCGAACCGACCCATTTAAACCGGAAAACCGAACCATTTAAACCGAACTTTTCTGGTTTGGTTAATAACCAAATAAACCAAACCATTTGAACACCCCTACCTATTACCCAATAGGCCAATCCCCATCTTATAATCTTAATTTGTAAAATAAACTTAGGTCAAAACAAAATACACGTGGATCAATTCATACTTTTAGGTCAAGATTAATTTATCATTGTAGGACCAATTCATACTTTTAGTTCAAAACAAAATACACGTGGATTGACTATATAATACTGTGACTTGAAATTTTTATTTTCAAAATTCAAAGAACCGATCAGAGATGTCTATATGATGTATATATCAAACATTATGAGAAGTCAGATTTATATTATTAAAATTATTTTTACTACTTTTTTTTTTAATTTGGAAGGGAGAAAATCCATCAATTTCAAAAATTCTAAACTATTCCACAACCATGAACTTCTCCATACAAGAAAATTTTCCAAAACAAAGAAAAATAAAAATTAATTTTTTTCAAAGTTTTTGATATATAAAAAGGGAACATGATGTTAGGGTGCTATGCATAACACACATTGGTCCATACAATAAATTAACATCTCTATTTTTAAAGTTCAAACAATTGATCGGAATCGCTTAACATGATCTATGTATGAATATATACTTAGAAACCGGATTTTTTACATTGTTTTAAATTTTCTTACTAAACTTTAAAATAAACATCTTTTGATGCATGATAATGGTACTCATTAATTAGCATGAAAAGAAGCCAGCCATTACACGTTTCATACATGAATCTTCTTAATTATTTTCTGTCAATTTACTTGTAAAAAATACATATATATACTAAGGGTTAAAGCACCAGGTTTACAATGTTCCCAACCACACTCACAATAACAAAGTAGGCACTTTTCGCGACGGAATTTCGTCGCGAAAAGTACCGTCGCAAAAGAAAAAGCACGTTTATGACGGTTTAGCGTCGCGAAAAGTCACTTTTTATCCTCGCGAAAAGTGTCTGTCTTTTATAGTGACTGTATTTTAGGCAGAACAATTTGGATCTGATGTTGATCGGATTCAAATTTGTGTTTGATGGGTTTTTTGTCCATCCGATCCACTTTGAGATCCGTACGCATCATTCAATATTTGCGCGCATCAATATTGACACAAATTATAAAACGGATTGGACGGACAAGAAACTCATCGGACTCAATGACGTCAGACACAAATTGTTCTCATTTTTAGAACCTTGCCCAAATTCAAAGGATATGGAACCCAATTTTAAAAAAATAAATAAATAGATGCCATGGAGGACTGCAAATTTGCATGCATAGAAGGGATCTGTATCCTCTGCATTAACTCAAAAGGGAATCTTTTGAGTTAATGAATTTCAACCGTCTGATTTTAAACAGAGCAAATCCGGCTAAAGTCTATAACATAGGAGGTCTTTAATATTAGTGCAGATCTAGTTCGCACGAATTTTGAAACAGATTGGACAGTCAACATTCATTAACTCAAAAGATTCTCTTTTGAGTTAATGCAGAGGATACGGATTCGCATAGAAGGGCCTAGTGGCGGCATGGGCTCCACAAGGGCAAGCCAGTCCGGGACGCTGCCCGTTGGCATCTTGTGAGGCAAGGGCCCCACAAGGGCGTTAGTGGAAGTAGTGTTTGGCAAATACCCCCACGGGTCGGACCCGTGCCCGCCCGCCCGGGACCCGTGCCCGCCCTACCCGTGCCCGTGCACGGGTTTTGCACGGGTACACGGGTTCAACGGGTACGGGTTGAGAAGGGACGGGTACGGATTTTTTTAAAATTTACCCGTGATACCCGTCCCGTTTCAAACCCGTACCCGCCCGTACCGACCCGTGGACCCGTATTACCCGTACCCCCAAACCCGTACCCATCTACCCGTAGACCCGTGCCCGCCTATCCGTGTACTTTTTTTTTTGAAATTCAAATTTTTTCCCCCCAAAACAAACAAAAACAGAAAAAAAAAAAAAAAAAAAAAAAACAAAAAAAAAAAAACAGAAACAGAAACAGAGAAAAAAAAAAGAAAAAAAAAAAAAAAAAACAGAAAAAAAAAAACAGCAGCCAAAAAAAAAAAAAAAAAACCCGCCCGGACCTAAACCCGCCTACCCGTGACCCGTGTTACCCGTGACCCGTGTTGCCCGTGACCCGTGACCCGTGTTACCCGTGACCCGTGTTGCCCGGGGGGTTTGAGAGGGGCCGGGTAGGGTTTTTCAAAAAAATACCCGTGCTAACCCGTCCCGTGTCGCCCGTGACCCGCGTTACCCGTGACCCGCGTTGCCCGTGACCCGTCCCGGGTTTTACCCGTGCCCGCCCGCCCTTACCCGTTTGCCAATCACTAAGTGGAAGCATGGGACACACATGGCCAATAGAAATTTATCATCATACGACCCACTAATAATTTAGGTCAAAACAAACATACACGTAATTTAGCTAGTACTGTGACTTGAAATTTTTATTTTCAAAATTCAAAAGACCTCTGAATCGTATGTGTGCTCTATATATAAAAAGGCATTTGCTTCGGTGGACATAAGGACCTATTTGTAAAATGAACATATTTTCATTTTCAAAGTTCAAACAGTCGATCTGACCGTTCAACATTATCTCCATATTAAAATGTACTTGGAGGTCAAATTTTACATTTTTTCGAATTTTTTTACTATTTATTAAGATGGTTACAAAATCGCTGTTTTTCAATGGTTTGAAAACAACGATTTTGTAACCATCTTAATAAATAGTAAAAAAATTCAAAAAAAATGTAAAATTTGACCTCCAAGTACATTTTAATATGGAGATAATGTTAAACGGTCGGATCGACGTACTGTTTGAACTTTGAAAATGAAAATATGTTCATTTTACAAATAGGTCCTTATGTCGACCGAAGCATCCCTCATATAAAAAATATTATAAGAAGTCATATTTATATTATTAATTTTTTTTACTATTTTTTTGGAAATTGGAAGGGACAAAATCCATCAACTTCAAAAATTCTAAGCTGTTCGACAATCATGAATTTCTCCCTACTTGTAAATTTATTGTCAAAAATAAAAATAAAAATATTGTACAAAATTTTGATATATAAATAAGAACATGAGGCTGTGGTGCTATTCATAGCGCACATTGATATATACTATGAATTCATCTCCTTTTTAAAGTTCATATAACTGATCCGAACTGCTCAATTATGAGGACCAAGAGAAATTTATTATTTGAGGTCAAAACAAACATACCTGTGGATCCGTTAGTGTGACTTGACAATATTATTTTCAAAATCCAAACAACCTATGAGGTGTCAGTATGATCTATATATAAAAAAATATTATAAGAGTCAAATTTAGATTATTAAAATTATTTTTACTATTTTTTTTGGAAATTGGAAGGGTTAAAATCCATCAATTGTCAAAATAATATTGTACAAATTTTTTATATATGAATAGAAACATGATGCTATGATGATATGCATATATAGTGCACATTGATCTGTACTATAAATTTATATCTTTAGTTTCAAATTTCAAACAATTTATCCGGGCCACTAAATATGACCTCCTTGTGGAATCATACTTAAAAACTGAATTTTACATTTTTTTTATTTTTCTTACTATTTTTTTAAAGAATAATTATATGAATCCCCCCACTCCAGTCCGCTCTCTATCCCCGCAGCAACATTAGAGGAATGTTGTACTATAGTCCCCACTAATTATATGATCTCCTCATAGGCATAAGAACTTGAAAGATAAGATATTAATACTTGAAAAATATGATGTTAATAATTTGATGCGTAACTTATGATGTAAATACTTCTCTGCATATGTATATATACTTTCGTGCATCGGTGTTAATACTTTAGAAAAAAAAATAAGTGCTGGAGTTTTTGCGGTCTCTCAGACAGTTATTGTAGTTATGGTGCGGGGACAGTGCGGGAACATTTGGGAGATTTGATTGGGGGACCATTATTTACGTAAATTTTTTTTCACTTCATTGGTATAAATACTTCCATATATAGGTATAAATACTTTCGTGTATAAGTATTTAATAATTTAGAAAACAATTCATCACTGGAGTTTTTGCGGTCCCCAAGACAATTATAATAGTTATAGTGTGGGAACAATGCTGAGACTGGAGTGCATGTACTGTTATGAGGGTCCTTTTTTATATAGGTAAAAAAACAGTTGATTTAAATAAAGTTCAAGAGGAGAGGTTCTTTTTGTATGAATCTGGTCCGTCCATTTCCATCAAACTGCTCGATTTGAAATAGATCCTACTTAATCTTTTGGAAAAGTTGGTGACACCAATCTGCTTGTACGAACGATCAGAAAAGTCCATATGCAAAAACAGTAGACGGGGCATGTAGTGTCGCTGTCGCCTGTGAACAATTAAATTGTGCATGTGATGTGTTCCTTGATGCATCCACTCAGGTAATAAAGACTCTTTACTGTACCCATTGACTACAAGTCAAGCCACGAGAGAGATCCATTTGCAAGGCTTTGCACTTAGTGTAGTGAGTTATAAATTAACCAGCTGTACCCATTGATTATAAGTTACACATGTGACGTGTCTGATCAGTTAACTACACGACCCGCTTGACAAGGAATAGTTACAGCAAACCCATTCACCCTCTTAATTGTCTCTTCCCAGAGTGAAGTGTGAAGTGAGTGTGAACCAGCACTTGTAGTTATCGTTCTCTTGAAACTTAGATCTGATCTCTTCCAAAACAAATTTTTCATACTGGTGTTCTCCTGTTTGATACCCGAGTAACATGGATCCTGTGTCAATAACCTTAACGGCAGTCGGCTGGCTGATGACTTCTCTGGTCGAGAAGGCTGTAACTGCATTGTTGGAAGCATGGGCAAAGCGCACCGGCCTTGGAAACGAGTTTGAAACCCTCGAGGAACAGCTGTTGCAGCTTGGTGCCCTGCTTGAAAACGCCCGCGGCCTTCCTACCAACAATAGTTTTCTGGAAAAGTTGGTTCAGAAACTTCAGCAATTGATGAATAAAGCTGAAAACCTGCTTGATGAATTGGACTACTACCGGCTGGAGGACCAAATTCAGCAGACAGGTACCTCACAAAAGTTATTGTTCTTTCATATTTACACAATCATAATTCCTACATGTATATTCAAATGAAATATAAAAAATTAAACCAAAATCTAGCTAAATTATGTCAACCAATTGATGATATATTAAATCCCACTTGTGCACATTGAATATCACGCAAAATGTTATTTACATAGTATGCAAAATTGGCCGAGTCGGACCGGAATCGGCCGAGTCCGAAAGGAATCGGACAACACCGATCCGATTTTTGACCGAGTTACGCAGTGACCATTTTTTCATACAAAAACCGGATTAAACAGTGCTGATTCGGCCGAATCAAGCGAGTCCCGACCAATTCCAGACCAATTCTCTCGATTTGGAGGCGATTCTCTCCAAGACAAGCCGATTTTGCCTTTTCTTTGCGTCAATTTGGGTTTATCGTAAAAAAGCGTAGTCGATTTGGGAAGAAAGAAGGAAGGCACCTGTGGAGAAGAAAGGCCAATAGACACATCTTAATTGGACTCGGTGTACAAGTCCTCAAAGTACATAAATAGAAAACAACAGTTGGTCTATTGTGAACCAAGAGCAACGAAAAAATTCTGATTGAGAGGTGGGGCCACTTGTAAGATTTATGACATATTTAGCGCTGCCTCCATATTTTACTTCTCTCCATTTCGGTCTTCATTGGACCCAACCATTTCCACAATTTTTTGCATTTTTATATTTGTTTTTGAATTGTTTTTTCATGTTTTCTACCCCTGTTTGTTTGATTTTCTTCCTTTATTTTTTTCTATTTTTTTGGTACAAAACAAGCCTCTGCCAAAAATATCCGAGTTTCCGATTTGATTTGGCCGATTCCGACCGATTCACCCGATTCTGATTTTCCGGTCAAGTGGCCGATTCCGATTCTGATTCCGATTTTTCCTTTTATGGTTATTTACTTATTTTGATTTTTTATGATCTGTAAAGTCCCCATGTCAAATATCCACAATTAACAATCAATAATTACTAACTTATTAAAAAAAAAAAAATTAGACAAATCAACTATGGATTGATGAAACATCAAGTACCATGAAAGAGAGGAAAGCTAAATAATGCACCCTAGGGCGGTACAAAAAGCTCATGACTCGTGAGTTACTCGAACTCAGCTCGGTAACGAACTCGTTCGCTAAAAACTCGAGTTACTCTGACTCGAGTTGAGTAACTCGTTTGATTCACGAGTTGAGTTCGAGTTGGACTCAGCTCGCTCATTTCAACTCGGACTCGATTGAGTTCAGTACCTGCATTCCATATTTCGACTTTTTGAACAAATAAATAGTGTTTCAAGGGATATCCTTTCTTACCCATAAGCAAAAATAACTTTGATATACATGAATATATACAATAATTTCTACTAAGGCTGTTGTTTTTTGAACAAATGAACTTTCTTGAAAATAGATTATTACATAACAACAGTTCAACATCTTAAAATTCAAAGTGCTAGACTGCTAGTAGGTAATTAGAATCACTGATCACGAGTTGATTAACGAGTCACGAGTCAACTCGAGTTACTCACGAGTTGAATTCGAGTTACCCTAAACTCGAGCTAACTCGGCTCGTTTGCAGTCCTAATGCACCCCGTAAACAAAGAAGCTCTCTGTTTTTCCCACTGTTTCTCTCTCTACAATTATCTCCCTTTTATGTAGATCGAAAATTTTGCCGAAATTTTTATTAATATCCAAACAAAATATTAAATTTCAAAATCTACACCCTGTTGGATGAGATTTCGAAAAATGCCCAAACCGCAGATTTATTTCTCAGTTTTAGGCCGAATTACCGCAGATTTATTTCTCGGTTTTAGAATTCCAAAACCGCAAAAAAAAATTGTGGTTTTGGTTTTGAAATTCCAAAACCGCAAATTTAATTTGCTGTTTTGAATAACTTATATTTTTTTCTGACAAATGACTTAAATTTAATTTCGTCTTGGTTCTGACGCTCTGACAAAAGTATAATTAAATAACTTATATTTTTTGTTTTTTTTTTTCAAAAATAGAAGGATTATAATATTTTTTGTATTTACCTAGAAGTGAATTTTGAACTGGAATCAATAACTCAAATTCAAAACATTGTTAGTTTTTTCCAATAAAATACAAAGAAATATTTTAATTTTTCTTACAGCTGCAAAAAATCCGGCCCGAAAAATGTTGATCGAGGTTATATATCGCAGTCTTTCTAATAAATCAAATTATATAGTATTTCATCTATTTTCAAAGAAATATATAAAATATTTCTAATATTTCAATACAAAAAATAAATAAATTATAAACATTTCTGTTTAATTAAAAAAACTTAGAACCGGGGATTAATTCTCTGGTTCTTAGAACTAGGAATTTAATCTCCGGTTTCGGACTGTCTAGAACCGGAATTTTTTTTTGTGGAAAGTTTATATGAATTCGGAAATTTAATTTACGGTTTGGACATATTTCAAAATTCCTATGCATGAGGTGTAGATTTTGAAATTTAATATTTTTTTTGGATATTAATAAAAATTTTCGAAATTTTTTGCCAATAATAATAAAATGATACAAACAAGAGAATATCTAGGAGGAACTAATAACCAGCTAAGCGACTTGGCGCAAGCTAGTACAGGCTGCTGAACACATAGGCTGATCGAGTGCGCCTGCCACCCAAACAATATTTAATTATTCCTTAAATACCCAGCATCTCCCTTTGATCTAAAATCAACAAATTTCCCACCGTTCCTCAAAGAAAAATGGAGATGGAAGAGAAAGCTCTGGTTTGAGATAATCCTCTGTTTAGAAAGTTGGAGAAGAAGTGATGTTGTGAAATTTTAGAGAATAGAGAAATGATGAACAATTGTTCTTGTTTATTTGTTCTGTTTTTACATGACCTGTACATGGGTATTTATAGCCTAAATTATATGAGTATTTCTACTAGCCGTTGGGCTACTTCCTAATTTACATTGGCTGGATCTGTTGCCTAATTACACTCTAATTATAACCTAATTACAAAAATCAAGCTAGGTACTAGTTATAGCTTGACAGCTATACAATTTGAGGCTAGTTGATTTTTTGCCTAAACTAGCCTGTGATGAATATTCTCAACAGATGTGCTGTCCATTTATTGCAGAAATGGACGTCACCATTACATCCTTAACATGTCTTATTATCCCAGAAGTTATGCTAGATGACCATTTCTTTATTTTACAGTCAGAGATTACGATTCAATTAAAATTTATTTCTGTAATTGGTACAATTTTTCTAACAGGTAACGAGGAGAAAGTAAACTGCAGCAATAAATCATCAGCTGCATCCTCTTCTTCTGGATTTCGGCTCGCAAGCCGTTCCATCCTTTCAACTTTGAAAGGGATGTCTTGTTGCTCTGCACAAGATGTGCAAGGTTGTCAAAACAGAATTAATCTGTCCCAAAGGATGAAAGATTTAGCTGATCAGTTGCAGAAATCTAAGGAGGAAGTACGCAAGGCTGTGAAAACAGAAGCACTAGTTAAAACTGTCCGGAATACGGAAAGAAGTCAAAGTGAAGCAACAAACATACCGCAAACGACAGCATTTCCCACAGAACCTATAGTTTTTGGGAGAGACCAAGAGCTTGACAAACTAATGAACATATTAACAAATGAAGAAATGGCAAAAGTTGGTAAGGTCCCTGTTCTAGCAATAGTTGGTAATGGTGGTATGGGGAAAACTACCCTTGCTAGGCTAGTTTTCAATGATCCAAAAGTTCATAGCTACTTTGAGGTTAGATCCTGGATTTGTGTGTCCACTCAATTTGATAGTGTCAGACTTACACGTGAGATGCTAGAAGCTGCATGTGGCAACAGATATGGCGAACTCTGTAACCTCAACGAGCTCCAAAATAAACTCAAGGAAAAATTGGAGTCCAAGAAATTCCTACTTGTTTTGGATGACATGTGGGAATATGAAGATAAGACCCAATGGGACTCAGTGGTGGCTCCATTAAATTATTGTAGTGTAAAAGGGAGCATAATCTTAGTGACGACTAGAAACCAATCTGTTGCCGAAATGGTCGATGCAAGAGATAATATTATTCATTTGCAGGGTCTAGATGAGAATGCATTTTTATCATTCTTCAGTACCTGTATATTCAATGATCCAAAGTTTGGAGGAAATTGGAGGTTAAGAAAAATCGGACAAGAAATTGCGCATAAGTTGAAGGGTAACCCACTAGCAGCAAAAACTGTGAGTGCTCTGTTAAAAAAAAATCCGGATGAGAGATGTTGGATGCAAATCAGGGATAGCGAAGAGTGGAAATCTAAGAGTGGTCAAAATGATATTATGCCGGCACTCCGGTTAAGTTATGAGCATATGCCCTTTCATCTCCAAAGGTGTTTCTCATATTGTGCTATTTTTCCGGAGGATCACCCTTTTACATGTGAGGGGTTGGTATATCTATGGATGGCTCAAGGTTTTCTCG
This sequence comes from Carex kokanica, assembly GCA_025461125.1. Taxonomy (NCBI): domain Eukaryota; kingdom Viridiplantae; phylum Streptophyta; class Magnoliopsida; order Poales; family Cyperaceae; genus Carex; species Carex kokanica. The sequence goes on from JAJGRX010000912.1 coordinate 708,045, forward strand.
ATGTAAGATTTGAAGGCAAAAGGAAGGAGGATATTGGCAGTGCTTACTTCAATGATCTGGTGAACCGTGGTTTCTTCCAAACTACACAATCAGCATATGGTGGTAATGTGTTATATACTTTTCATGACTTGATTCATGATTTGGCACATGTGGTTGCCTTCAAAGAATGTTTAACCATTTGTGGTCCCAAACCAAGACAAATTCCATGTGCACCAACCATTCGTCATTTGTCGATTTTTAATAGTACAAAAATGGCTGAAAATGAAGAAGTAATAGTCACGGTATTGGAGTGTTTGGAAGGAGAAAATCTAAGCACGATATTTAATTGGGACAAGTTGCCTTCCCGTATTTCCCGTAGTATTTTGGACCTGCTCAAAAAAACAAAATTTCTCCGTGCAGTGAGATTAGATCTATGTGGCCCGGTACAACTACATAATTGTAACTTCCAGAATTTTGTTAGCCTCCGGTATCTAAGATTAATTATGTCGGATTTCGACAATTGCAAGACCCTTCCAAGAGAAATATGTAGGCTATATCACCTAGAAGTGTTGGAATTAGAAAATTGGCATCTTTTGGATGAGTTGCCAAATAATTTCAGTGACCTTGTTAGCTTGCGGCACTTTATTGTTAAAGGGGAGCTGCACTCTAAGATATTGGGTGTAGGGAAGCTAACCTCTCTGCAAGAACTGAATTATTTTCATGTTCAACAGAATAATGGCTTTGAGATCGAACAATTAGGCTCTCTTAAGGAGATTGGAGGATCACTCCAAATCTCGAATCTTGAGAACATAAAATCTGAGAGAGAGGCAAACAAGGCTAGACTAGCAGAGAAAGGGAAGCTTGATGCCTTGTATTTAGAATGGAATCATGGTGAACAAGAGAATGAAAGTGTCCTGGAGGGCCTTAAACCAAACACCAATCTCAAATCGCTTAGTATACGTGGATATGGTGGTGTGGCTTCTCCTAGGTGGTGGGATCCCTGTCTCATTTTTCTTGAGTCTCTGATACTGGAGAATTGTAAAGCATGGGAGCTGCTTCCACCTATAGGGGAGTTTGAGTTTCTCAAGCAGTTGAAGTTGTGTAGATTACCTTTGAGGGAAATTGGACCTCAGTGTTATGGTACTCATCAAAGCATGAAATTTCCATCGTTGGAAAAGTTGGAGATCACCGATATGCCAGATCTCGAAAAATGGGTGTGGAGTGACCAACTTCAACTATCTCTTTGCTTCAAAAAACTCAAAAAACTCACAATTCGAGGTTGCCCTAAATTAGTGGATCTTCCTCTCTCAGGAGTTTCTACATCTGAGGTATTGAAGAGGTTTCCTTCCCTAGAGAGTCTGCAAATTGAAAATTGTCCACTAATTTTTCAACTACCACCTCTTCCGTACAGTTCTCTACTTTCTTTTATATCAATTGTAAGATCTGGATTTATTAAATTAATGGCTTATTGGAAGGCAGAACAACAGTTACGTCTGATCCTGGATCAGAGTTCGAGCCTTAAGGTGGGTGAAGTATTGGCTTTCCATGAGCTTAGCTCTCTGAGTTATCTAAATATATCCCACATCCCCAGTTTGGAATCCCTCCATGAGCTTAGCTCTCTGCGTCATCTAACTATATCCCACATCTCCAGTATGGAATCCTTCCATGAGAATTTGGTTATCCCACATCTGCATATTCTAGAGATATCCAACATCTCCAGTTTGGAATCTTTGGACTTGCATTCTTTTGTGGCCTTAGAGGAATTGGTTATAAAGGAGTGCCAATCACTCACTTCCCTTACTTTTGGGGATCAATTGGTCTGTTTGAGGTACCTCGAAATTAAATCTTGTAAAACACTGAGCTCAATAAAAGGTCTGAAGTCCTGGGTCAACCTGAAATGGTTGGATTTTCGCAGATGCCCTGGTTTCATTGCAGCTTGGGACTCTGCATCAAAAGAAATAGAGAGGACTGAGCCAGACTTCTCCTTGTCTCTAAGAGAAATACAAGGTGACTCTCTTGCCCTTTTAACCTTGCCTATCTGCAAGCAGCTCACTTCCCTTGAATATTTTCGTTTGGAAGTTTCTGCTTTTACTGAAGAGCACGAAGTTTCTCCGCAGCTCCTTACATCTATCGACTTGGTCGATATCAGGGGCTGTAAAAAAAATCTTCAGTCATTTCCTTTTGATCTTTTCCCTTCCCTCAAGGAACTGGAGATCTGTTTCAGTCTCATTGACCGACTGCCAACAAGCAGCTGTACTGAGATTACTGATGAATGCAAGAAGCTAAGAAACATCAAAGAAGTACAGTTCCGCACTCGTCCCCTTAGGGTAATACTTTAAATATTCCACTGTAGCTTAATGTTTACACTTCAATACAAGTACTTGCCATTATGAAATAGGCTTGCAAGTTCAGCAAATTCAAGCCATGCACTTCAATCATGTTTGCTTGAAACAGATCAATACATTGAAAATGGGCTTTACTGTCCAATTTGATATGTTCTGGCACTGGGCATATCAGCCTGGCAAACCTTTTTGTGTACCAGATGATTTAAGATCTTTTTGTTTATTTTGTCAATGATCATTATTTCCTTCTTTTCTTGCTTGTACAGTTGTAGTGGAATACGATAGACAATGTCCTTTGCTAGTTATCTAACAATTACCTTTTCTTTTAATATTGAAAACTAGATTCTTTTGTATGTGAGCTCCAGAGGAAATGATGTGCCAGCAGTTGGATGTAGTTAATTAGCCGCTCAAACTTCAATGTTAAGGAATGAGGTGAGCATCGTTTCATAGACAGATACAATTATTAATTATTAAGCTTAATTTGATTATAACATGAGCTGGTCATATGCAAATTTTACTGCAGAATTGTAGGAGGATAGATCAAAGCATCTCACCATGCATATTGTACAAAAATGTACTTGTTACTGGTGGAACATTATTTTTTGTTCTTTTTTATTTCTCTCGTAGAACTCATTCTTGTTTGGAGTTTTTTTCTATATCATATTTCGTATTCCTTATTTTTCTTCTAGTATAGAAGATTATGTTGTACCAGAGTGCACTTTTCCTTATTTTTGCTTTTCTTGCAAGACTAAAAAAAAAGTCTGTTTTGATTGTAATGCTTGTATAATATTATATTAGTATTCTAATGGTTGTATTATATTATATAAGTGGATAATTTGAGGGTAATATTTTGTCTTAACATATTTTTGGCAAAATAATTTTTTATCAATTTTTTTCTATTTCATTTTAATAAAAAGCTTATGCCAAAAAAAATTCAAGTTTCTGATCCTATTTGGTTGATTTGTACCGATTCACCCGATTCCGATTCAACTATCAAGTGACCGATTCATATTCCAATTCCGATTTTCAGAGCCTTGGTCAAAACGGATGTAATTTTCTTTACTCTATTGTTTAGATCTGCAAGTTTTATTTCAAGATGGAAATTTAATTAGAATGGAATCTGTTAGAGATGACAAACTTGGGTACACGTAGCATAACCAATTTGATTTTCCTCTCCGCCACATTTCTTTTCTCTTTGCTTCTTCCAATACTAATTACCAGTAAAAGGAAGAAAGGAAATACGTGCATTATTTGCTTCTATGACATTTAAAAGAAATTCTTATCTTTCTGATTTTTTACAAAATATGTCATATATTTCTAAAATTAAAAAGAGCAGACCATTTTTTTTATCCACCCACTGTTCACCTTCGGAAAATCTCCAATTCATGTGCCACGTCAGCTACGATTAATATAATCAGTGTTGTTTCAAGCGATTTTTTATTTGACCTTCTTTTTTCTTGCATTTTTCATTTAAATTTTATGTAATTAAAAAAGCCTCACATAATGAAACTACTATTCATCATTACTAGAAAGAAGAATATATATATATATATATATATATAGTAAGCCATGATTAATACAATGGTTGGGTGGGTGGAAAAAGTAAAAAAAAAAATAATATATATATATCAAAAAGGTCTTCATTGACATGATAAAATTACAGAAACAATTTGTGCAAACCAATCAAATCAATTAAAAATTTCATCGCTTCTTCATTTGATTCTTGATGAATTTAATTGACCTAATAATGCTCCTTAATATGCTTTTTTTTTCAATGGTCAGGGATATACTTCCGACAGCTGGTGCATCATTTTAATCAAACACCGCCAAGGATATGAATTGCATTTTTTTTTAGAAAATAGGAGAACTTATTAACCTGTATATAATTTTATACAAGATCTATTTGGGAGAAACTATTTGATCATATTTTTTTAATATTTTGGTACTCCAACGAGTAAATTTAATTTGGGAAAATTGTGAAAATGCCACTCCAAAACCTTCAAATTGTGAAAATGTCATCCCGAACTTTGAAATTGTAAAAATGCCACTCTAAACTTCATTAATTTGTAAATTTGCCACTCCAAATAATTAATGACTAAAATGCCCTCCCTTCTTCTTCTCCAGCCTCCTCTTCTTCTTCTGCCTCCTCTTTAGATTTTGTAGCCCGGAAATTCGACCTGAAAACGAAATCCCTAATCGTAGCCCGGAACCGATGAGTCTGAACCAGCGCTTTCATCATCAGCTCTCTTGGAGTCGACGTCCAGCTCTAGCCCCAAATACAAACCCTAACCCTATCCCAGGTACTTTCCCGATCATTGCTCAAAGTGTTCTTTAGATTTTGTAAGAGGTGCTACATTTCAGCACACTAAAACAACTTATCAGTGAGTTGGCCTCTACTGTGAAAAATAATCAGATGTTTTGTTTTCAAAATTTGATGAACAACGAGTTTTCTGATTTCGTCTTTTGTCTGCGTTGAAAGTTAGCTTTTCAATTAAAAATAAAAAAATGCTTACACACATTGGTCGAATTTTTCCCTGTAGAGTCGGTTTTAAAAATAAGAGGAGGCAGAAGAAGAAGAGGAGGTAGGAGAAGAAGAAGGGAGGGTATTTTAGTCATTAATTAATTATTTGGAGTGGCAAATTTACAAATTAATGAAGTTTAGAGTGGCATTTTTACAATTTCAAAGTTTGGGATGGCATTTTCACAATTTGAAAGTTTTGGAGTGGCATTTTCACAATTTTCCCATTTAATTTATTAGATTATCCTATATGTAATTTTTTGAATTTTTATTTTGTGCGGTAACTAAAATCGGAACAATTTAAAAATTCATGAGACAGATTAATAAACAGGGAACATGTGTGAATTTTTTACGGGTAAACTGAAAATTTTAAGTTATTGCAGATGATCTGAGTTCCAATCTCCTTACCCAATTTTTCTGACATTGTCAGAAAAGGAGATGCATTTTTTATCTAAGAGCCCCTAAATTTTTTTGATGAAAACTATTTTAATATTTTGGTTTGATATTTAAAAAAAAAAATATACTCATCTCGTCTTTGTGATCACATGAGTCCAATATCAGAAATATGTAATAACTGTTTTGTACAAATTATATTTTATTTTTGGAATTGATCCAAATAATATATATATTATTTATATTAGCTAAGAAGAAGAGAGGAAAATAATTTTCCATACATTACGATATTGCTTAAATAATACGTAATCAATTAAGTAAGCATTGCTTGTGTTTCCGAATTTAGCATATAGCTAAATAAAGTAGTTTTGGATTTTCGATGGTAAATGGGTCATTTCTATATTCTTTCAATTTATACACAGTGACATTTTAAATTATATGTGCTTGTGTAAGAGTCACAAGTAGAGAAATGACCCATTTTACATGTACCCTTGAAAGCCGACTAATTAGAAGACTGATATTTATCATAAACATACTACATTAATAAATAGTAGAATGAGTAGTTTATAAATTTAAAATGTGTTTTTATAGAAAAAAAATAAAATGGATAAATTTGTGAGTTTTTTAAATTTAGAAGGGTAAAAATGAATACGTAATTTTGATGTTTTTGAGAGATATACATGAAATTCCTCCTTAATTAAAAATGTAAATAATTTTAATCCTAATTTAAAATTGAGGAGAGTTCAAATACCTCATTTTTTCATTCTTCATCACTCGTCACATCCTTTATCTTTGTTTTCAAAGTCTAAACAGTCAATTTGAACCGCTCAACATGATTGACATATTAAAATCAGTGTTTGTGGATCATAAACAGGAAAGGGAGGTTGTAACTAAGCATATTTATGGGTTAATAAATGGGAAGGTTTTAATGGACCATTGGGCTTTGGCCCAAATTGAGTTGGGCTGGGCTTGTTTCTGTTTAAACGAGAAAATCAACAGATTAGAAAGATCGCATCCTGGATTGGAAATTTGAGAATTGAGATTACAAGTCACTGTCACATAAACACTTGCTGTTCTGGCTGACACATGCATAGGAAGCTTCGGCATGTGCGAACACAACGTAGCTGCAGGGGTTTAATTTGTACACCATGGAATTGTTGTACCTTTGAGCTCGGAGATCGAACTCGACCAGATATACAAATAGCCATAACCACATGTAATTAATTTTAGTGTGAGACGGTGTCTAACCTAAGGATGTGCGTCTAATTATTGAATAATTGGTTACTTGTAAAATATATGTGTGGATCGTGCCACAGAAAAATCAGCTCTTCTCTCTGTACATTTCTCTATTCCTTAATTTTTCAGATACCTGGTAATAATTCATCCCCTTTCGAATGCCGGTTTGGCAGCAGCTGATCACCGAACAAAAGATTCCCAGTTGTCATAATTTTTCTGATACTTTGTAATATTTGCCAGAACATTTCATCAGCAAACGAAATCTTGGTATAATATGACAAAAGAAACAATTACCATATAGCAGCAACACAACTATTAACATAAAATAATATGCGTTATATACTGATGGATGAAGTATCAACATTTCCTGTGCCACGTCAGCAACGATTAATTAATTGAATCAGTGCTGTTAGATGCGGTTCTTTAATGGACCTTCTTATTGAATGGATATTTTTGGTGCATTCCATTTAAATTTTATGTAATTACGAGCTCACATAATGACACTACTAGTCTTAATTACTAGAAAGAAGAAAAAATAGGATGATTAAGAGTGTAAAGAAGTATGATTAGTTGATTAGATTTGTTTAGATGAAATTATGAGATTAAAGGAGTTTAGATTTAGGAATGAGAGGGTCATTTGACTCGTAGTAAATATGTTTTTTATCAATGAAATTGTTAGTAGGCATTTAAAGCCACTAACTTTAGAAAAAAAATAAGCCATAATCAATACAAAGGTATGTATGTGTAGGTGCAAAAACTAAAAAATAAAAAATAAAAGAGGTCTTCAAGTGAAGTTCAGCTCAATGAATCCTATTGCACCCATTGACTATAAATTAATCACGCCATGAGAGTTATCCATGTGTAATCCTATTGCACTCTTAGGCAGTTAAATCTCGGTATAACAATAGTGTAATGAGTTATTAATTAACCAGCTCTCATGTTATTTGTTGCACGAATTTGTTAAAAGTATGTTGATTTTGTAAAATATTGTTCCATGCCATGGTCCAGCCATAAGCTGAACTTGTAATAGAACGCAATTCTAAGTTATCAACACAACATGCACAAGGAATAGTTACAACAAACCAGTAAGCAGTGGTTAGCTCTTTTGTCTCTTCCCAAAGTCAACTGACAGCTATCGTTCTCTTGGAAACCTCCATCTCATCTCCTCCAATCTGAATTTTTCAGAGCGAAATAATGATGACATTAATGTAAAGTCAAATGAAGAATTATTAACATTTTCATATCTAACATATAGATTGTATGTGCTCGAAAATTCTTGACCACTTCAATTAACAGCAAAAAAAAATAAAAATACTAACATTATTTTATACTACCATTTCAAAAAGTCAGTCACTGAAAGAGTGCCACGTGGCAGTCTCTTAATGGGTGTTTTATAAAGGCACGGATCGAGGCCTAGATGCGTTTCTCGTGCGTAATCATAGCAGTTGATCTAGCTTGGATGAATGGCCGGTAACACTTAGTAAAAGGAAAAGTTCAGCAATTTATCTTCCAAGTTGATAAATGTCATGGTTTTTGGTTTCCTGATCCTTGTCTATGTAGACCTATTAATGTATTGATAATGTATTGATATTTAGAAGCAACAAATTTATACACCATGTCCATTTTTAAATTTAGACGATTAATCTTTCTCCTTCGAAGATCAATCATTTGTTTTTCTTGATAAAAACGAAAATGGCATGAGCTTCTTTCTCCGAATTTGAGAATTGGTCTGGAGTCGTAAGAATCGGTCTGGAATCGGCGCAGACTCGCTCGACTCGGCTGATTTAACACCGTTCAACCCGGGTTTTTGTTGATAACTCGCTCTCCCGGAAACTTGGCCAGAAATCGTTTTTTAATGGACCTCTTATTTACTGGATTGTTTGGTGCATTTTATTTAAATTTTTTGTAATTACGAGCCTCACATAATGAAAGTAAAAAGAAATTCAATAATGTCTTGAAGCGGAATTTAGCTCGATTAGATGGTATTTTTTTTCTTTTTGAAAAAAGACAGTCCATTTCATTAAAGAAACTGAAAAGTCTTGCAAGAAATTAGACATAACTACCTTATCAAGTCTGTATTTTAACATCAAAATTGTGCTTACACAGCTCGCAGACCCCTCAAGAAACATGCTCCACAGTTTTACCCTATTTGGCAATCCTATATTAACAAATAATCTATACATATATATTACAAAACTAATATCTCCAAAATTCTTTTTTCACCAAATGTAATCTGTCTTCGCAGCATTTTAGTCAGCATCTAGCAGCACCACTGGTTTCTTCTTGTAAACCTGCAGAGGTATATATACAATCATTGAGCTCTTCCTTGACCTCACCAGCAAAGGATGGCACGAACCAATCAAATCAATTATAAATTTCATCGTTTGTTCATTTGATCATTTGATGAATTTATTTGACCTAACAATTACCGAGAGAGGTCATTAATTTCTGACCAGAGACTAGTTTGTATTTCATCAAGTTTCCAGCCAATTAAGGCCCTTGGAGTGAAGTCAGATTAAAATTAAGTGATATTTAGAACCTGGTTGTTGGTGTTGTGGTCGCTGAAATATTTAGATGGTATATTTAAGGACAACTTGGATGATGCATGATGTAATAACACAAGCCTTTAATGTCGGCCAACTTGGTATTTTCTATTCTCTTATAATTATTAGAAAATAGTTGCAACTGGGTGTATAACAATGGTGTAATGAGATATTAATTAACCAGATGTCATTATAGTTGTTGCAGTTGCACGAATTTGTTATACGTATATTGATTTTGTAAATTATTTTTACCTAATTTAATTATACTTTTTTTTTCTCCACCTTATTGTAAAATTTGGACCCCTTCTATAGTAATTTTGGGCTCCAGCCCTGAGTGTTGTTACCAGTAGTTTGAACCGTTCATGTTTTGTTTTTTTTTTCTAGCATATTTTTAAAGTTTATAAATTAAAATTAAGCTATAGAAAATGCAATGTTGTGTGTGTAATAACTAAGGTTGCGAATGATCGATTAGTTAGATATTTTAAAATGGACAACGACCATTAAATTTTAACACGGAAACAAATTTAATAGGTACATGAGTAATTAAGTTAGGACGGGAAGTTCAGCTTGTAATTCTGACTCGCTCATACTCGTTAATTTTGAATTTGGCTCGAGTTCATTTGCTTAAAATACATTATTGGCTAGCTCTATTTGAGTTACATATAATTTTAAAACATTTTAATTGACCGTTTGAACTTGATTCAAACATAGCTTGGTATTAATGAACGTTATTCAGTTTAGAGTTTTAGCCACAAGCATTACAAAGCTTTCTTAAATAATCAAGATGCATTTATAAATTAAAATTAAGCTATAAAGAATGCAATGTTCTGTGTTTAATAACTAAGGTTGCAAATGATGGATTATTTAGATTTCTTAATTACAGCAAGAAATACTAAATATGATTTTAAAATGGATGACGACCATTAAATTTTAACACGGAAAAAATAAAATTAGTAGGTACATGAGTAATTAAGTTAGGACGGGAAGTTCAGCTCATACTCATTTTAATTGACCTTTTGAACTTGATTTAAACATAGCTTGGTATTTATGAACATTATTCAGATTAGAATTTTAGCCACAAGCATTACAAAGCTTTCTTAAATAATCAATATGTATTTTTTTTTTGTAAAATTTTGTTATGCGATCAACATAATATTGATAATTTAATAATTTTCACTTCAAGAAGTAACTATTAGTTATTTATCATTTGGTCTTTAAAATAATATAACAACAAATATAACAAAAATAATAATTTAAGATCCTGTAGAATTTGATCTTGATCTATTCAAATTTAAATTACTTTGGGCTTAATAGCTTAACTGATTCAGGCTCAAATTCAACTCAATTTAAACTCACTTTAACTCGACAACCTGTCTTTAGTCTAATGACTAAAAAATAAAAATAATAACCGTACAAGAGGGGTTGTAAGTTTGAAACTTGGTTGAAAGATTTTTTACAAATATAATTTAAAAATAAAAGGTTCGTTCTCTATTTTTATTTAAAAAATAATAATAATTAAATAAATTTGTACAAATTTTTATCTTAAATATGAATAAGCTCTTGCTAAATTCGTGAGAGGATTAGTTACAGGAAACTACACGACACGCTTAACAACCTTCAAAAACTACACGACACACTTCACAGGGAATAGTTACAACAAACCCGTAAGCAGTGGTTAGCTCCTCTTAATTGTGTCATCCCAAAGTCAACCAATACTTATCGTTCTCTCCAACCTCAATCTCATCTCTTCCTATTGGAACTTTACATACTTGAATTCTCCTGTTTGATTACCCGAGTAGCATGGGTCCTTTGTCAATTGCGGCAGTCGGCTGGCTGATGGGATCTCTGATCAACAAGGCTGTAACTGAGTTGTTGGAAGCATGGGCAAAGCGCCTCGGCCTCGGAGACGAGTTCAAAACCCTCAAGAAGCAGCTGCTGCAGCTTAGTGCCCTTCTTACAAGCGCCTCCCGCCTTCGTGCCGACAATAGTTTCCTGGAGGATTTGGTTCTGGACCTTCAGCAACTCGCTTATAAAGCTGAAAACTTGCTTGACGAATTGGACTACTACCGGCTGGAGGACGAGATTCAACAGAGAGGTACCTGATAGAAGATATTTTTTTCTCATATTTATGTCAACCAATCGATGATATCATAAAATTCCAAATAATTCAAAGTCTCTTACATTTAAAGCTATTAGAATTACTATGTTCACATAAAATTAGCTATATATTGGAAATTTACTTTGAAATGACTTAATACCCAAACTCTCTTATTTGTCTCCTGTAGCGATCATATGTACGAATCAATTTGCGATCTTTGGGCCCCACTTGATAATATATATATAACACTACTAAATGCCATAAACTTGCTCAAGTCTTGATAGATTCCATTCAAATTAAATTTCCATCTTAAAATAAAACATGAAGATCTAAATCATGGCTTCGAAAATCGGCTTAGTCCGAGTTGACATGGCTGAGTCAGACTGGTATCGGTCAGGTCCAAGCCAATATTACCTGAGTTTCTCGCCCAAGCGATTTTTCCATCGAAAATCGGTTCAACTGGGTTGACTCGGCCGAATTAACCGATTTTTGGTCGGAGTTAGTCCAATTCTTCAATTCTGAGCCGATTTCTTCCGAGCTTTGGCCTATTATGTGTATTTTATTATTTTCCACATCTACGATTCTGTTTCGTAAATAAAAGTATAGAAAGAAGGAGGGGAGAGAGAAAGATCTGACCGGTTATTACTTATTACTATTGAAAGGAAATGGGCCAAACTCTTTTGGGCCTTTTCTTATTCAATACATATTTTTCTGTTAAATTTTTATCTTAGCTGTAACTTTAATTTTCTAAATTGTCAAGGACAGTCCCTAATTAGTTAAGGAAAAATATTTCAATTATGTGTCAATCGATTCTATGATTATATACAATAAGAAAGTTACACAGGTAAAATAATTTAGTATCAACGAAATATATTTTATTATTTTATCATCCTCATTTACATTTATTACATTAGATTTATTTGAATGATTCACAGATTTAATTTATGCTCTACATTTTTTTATAATTTATTATCCATCGTCCAAAGATTGTAATTGGTATGTATGCAAATTATGACCAACTGAACTCAAAGATTGTAGATTTGTACCATAAATTTGCAAGCGCATGGCTTCTGGTAACCTTCATTAAAATTAATACTTTTACATACTTTTGTTATTGTAGTTTTGTTGTTTGATAAATCTGTAGTTACAAGCAAGATTGCAGTTGAAACACTTATGGAAGAACAATCCATCATGAAAATCTAGGGTTGTCTCATCTGATTACCCCATAATTAGTACATCACGTCCAAAAAGTTATGGAAGATGATCCATCTATTATTTTACAGTAACATATTAGGATTCAATTAATTGTTGTATTTGGTATAATTATTGAAACAGGTAACCATGAGAAAGAAAACTGCAGCAAGAAATCATTAGTTGCATCCTCATCTTCTGGCGATCTTCTCGCAAGCAATCCCATCACTTCAACTTTGGAGCGGATATATACTCTCACTGCACCATATGCGCCAATAACACTACCCGAAACCTCCCCTTCCATAAAGAATCTGTCCCGAAGAATGAATGAGTTAACCGAGCAGTTGCAGAAATCCCAGAAGGATGTACGCAATGCTGTCAAAACAGAATCACTTGTTACTCAGAATACTGAAATAAGTCAAACTAAAGCAACAAAATTATGCCAAACATCATCATTTCTCACTGAACCTAGAGTTTTTGGGAGAGACCAAGAGCACGACCAACTAGTGGACCTATTAACAAATGAGGAAACTGCAATAGTTGGTAAGGTCCCTGTTCTAGCAATAGTTGGTAGTGGTGGTGTGGGGAAAACTACCCTTGCTAGACTAGTTTTCAATGATAAAAAAGTTCATAGCTATTTTCAGGTAAGATTATGGATTTGTGTGTCCACTCGGTTTGATATTGACAGACTTACACACGAGATACTAGAAGGTGCATGTGGCACTAGATGTGACCTCACTAACCTCAATGAGCTCCAAAATAAACTTAAAAACGAATTGGGGTCTAAGAGATTCCTACTTGTTTTGGATGACATGTGGGAAGATAAAGATAAGAGCCAATGGGATTCAATGGTAGCTCCATTAAATAATTGCATGGGGAATGGGAGCATAATCTTGGTGACGACTAGAAACCAATCTGTTGCCAAAATGGTCGATGCAAGAGATAATATTATTCATTTGCAGGGTCTAGATGAGAATGTATTTTTATCATTCTTCAGTACCTGTATATTCAATGATCCAAACTTTGGAGGAAATTGGAGGTTAAGAAAAATCGGACAAGAAATTGCCAATAAGTTGAAGGGTAACCCACTGGCAGCAAAAACTGTGAGTGCTCTGTTAAAAGAAAATCCTGATGAGAGATATTGGATGCATATCAGGGATAGCGGAGAGTGGAAATCTCAGAGTGGTCGAAATGATATTATGCCAGCACTCCGGTTAAGTTATGAGCATATGCCCTTTCATCTCCAAAGGTGTTTCTCATATTGTGCTATTTTTCCAGAGGATCACCATTTTACATGTGAGGGGTTGGTATATCTATGGATGGCTCAAGGTTTTCTCGATGTAAGATTTGAAGGCAAAAGGAAGGAGGATATTGGCAGTGCTTACTTCAATGATATGGTCAACCGTGGTTTCTTCCAATCAGCATATGGTGGTAATGTGTTATATACTTTTCATGACTTGATTCATGATTTGGCACATCTGGTTGCCTTCAAAGAATGTTTAACCGTTTATGGTCCCGAACCAAGACAAATTCCATGTGCACCAACCATTCGTCATTTGTCGATCACTTATACTCTGAAAACAAGAGAAGTTGAAGTTCAAGAAGCAATAGTCAAGGCATCGCCTTGTTTGGCAGGAGAGAACCTAAGTACGATTTTGCTGTTTAAGGGATTTTTGCCTTCTTTGGCAGAAGAGAACGGAAACATGTCGGAAAGTATTTTGGACCTGCTCAAGAAAGCAAAATTTCTCCGTGCAGTGAGCTTACGTATAAGTTACATGGAACAGCTGCAAAATTTCAACTTTCAGAATTTTGTTAGCCTCCGGTATCTAAAATTACGTATGGATAGAGTCAACATTTGCATGACTCTTCCAAGAGAAATATGTAGGCTATATCACCTAGAAGTGTTTGAAATTAAAGGTGGGAAGAGTGTGGAGTTGCCAAATAATTTTAGTGACCTTGTTAGCTTGCGGCATTTTATTGTTGAAGGGAAGCTGCACTCTGAGATATTGGGTGTAGGGAAGCTAACCTCTCTGCAAGAACTGAATTATTTTCATGTTCAACAAAATAATGGCTTTGAGATAGAACAATTAGGCTCTCTTAAGGAGATTGGAGGATCACTCCACATCTCGAATCTTGAGAACGTAAAATCTGAGAGAGAGGCAAACAAGGCTAGACTAGCAGAGAAAGGGAAGCTTGATGCCTTGTATTTAAAATGGAATCATGGTGAACAAGAGAACCAAAGTGTTCTGGAGGGCCTCAAACCAAACACCAACCTCAAAGGGCTTTTTATAAGAGGATATGGTGGTGTGGCGTCTCCCACGTGGTTGGATCCCTCTCTCATTTTTCTTGAGTCTCTGACTCTGGAGAATTGTAAAGCATGGGAGCTGCTTCCACCTATAGGGGAGTTGGAGTTTCTCAAGCAGTTGAAGCTGTCTGGAATGGCTGTCAGGGAAATTGGACCTCAATGCTATGGTACTCGTCAAAGCATGAAATTTCCATCTTTGGAAAAGTTGAAGATCACAGATATGCCAGATCTCGAAAAATGGGGGTGGAGTGTCCAACTTCAACAATTTCTTTGCTTTAAAAAACTCAAGAAACTCACAATTCGAGATTGCCCTAAATTAGTGGATCTTCCTCTCTCAGGATATGCTACATCTGAGGTGTTGGAGAGGTTTCCTTCCCTAGAGAGTCTGACAATATCCCACATCTCCAGTTTGGAATCCTTCCATGAGAATTTGGTTATGCCACATCTGCGTGTTCTAAGGATATCCTACATCTCCAGTTTGGAATCTTTGGACTTGCATTCTTTTGTGGCCTTAGAGAATTTGGTTATAAAGGAGTGCCAACCACTCACTTCCCTTACTTTTGGGGATCAATTGGTCTGTTTGAGGTCCCTCGAAATAAGATCTTGTAAAACACTGAGCTCGGTAAAAGGTCTGAGTCTGAAGTCCTGGGTCAACCTGGAAGAGTTGAATTTTGGTGAATGCCCTGGTTTCATTGCAGCTTGGGACTCTGCATCAAAAGAAATAGAGAGGACTGAGCCAGACTTCTCCTTGTCTCTAACAGAAATACAAGGCGACTCTCTTGCCCTCTTAACCTTGCCTATATGCAAGCAGCTCAGTTCCCTTAAATATTTTGAATTGGAATTTTCTTCTTTTACTGAAGAACACGAGGTTTCTCCACAGTTCCTTACCTCTCTCGACTTGGTCGATATCAGGGGCTGCAAAAAAAATCTTTTGTCATTTCCTTTTGATCTTTTACCTGCCCTCAAGATACTAATCATCAGTTTCCCTCACATTGATTATCTACCAACAAGCAGCCGTACTGAGATTACTGATGAATGTATGAAGCTAAGAAACATCAAAGAAGTATATTTCGGCACTCGTCCCCTTAGGGTAATACTTTAAATATTCCACTGTAGCTTAATGTTGACACTTGAATACAAGTACTTGCCATTATGAAAAAGGCTTGCAAGTTCAGCAAATTCAAGCCATGCACTTCAATCATGTTTGCTTGAAACAGATCAATACATTGAAAATGGGCTTTACTGTCCAATTTGATATGTTATGGCACTGGGCATATCAGCCTGGCAAACCTTTTTGTGTACCAGATGATTTAAATCTTTTTGTTTATTTTGTCAATGATCATTATTTCCTTCTTTTCTTGCTTGTACAGTTGTAGTGGATTACGATAGCCAAAGTCCTTTGATAGTTATCTAACAACTACCTTTTCTTTTAATATTGAAAACTAGATAAAATTTAGTGTGAGATCAGAGGAAATGATATGCCAGCAGATGGATGCAGGCAATTAGCAGCTCAAACTTCAATGTTAAGGAATGAGGTGAGCATCATTTCATAGACAGATACAATTATTAATTATTAAGCTTAATTTGATTATAACATGAGCTGGTCTTATGCAAATTTTACTGCAGAATTGCAGGAGGATAGATCAAAGCATCTCACCATGCATATTGTACAAAAATGTACTTGTTACTGGTGGAATATTCTTTTTTTTCTTTTTTTTCTTCAAATAAAAATCATTAGTATAGAAGATTATTCAGATAAATAACACTAAACAGAACTCCAGAGTGGTTTATATATTTATTTATTTTTTTTCTTTTTTGGCAAGACAAAAAAAAAGTATGTTTTGATTGTAATGCTTGTATTATATTATATAAGTGGATTATTTGAGGGTAATATTTTGTCTTAACATATTTTTGACAAAATAAGTTTTTATCAAATTTTTTTCTATTTTTTTCTAAAAAGCTTATGCAAAAAAAATTCAAGTTTCCGATCCTATTCGGTTGATTTGTACCGATTCACCCGATTCCGATTCAACTATCAAGTGACCGATTCATATTCCAATTCCGATTTTCAGAGCCTTGTTTGACTTTATTGTTTAGATCTTCAAGTTTTATTTCAAGATGGAAATTTAATTAGAATGGAATCAGTTGGAGATGACAAACTTGGGTACATGTAGCATAACCAATTTGGTTTTTCTCTCGCCATATTTCTTTTCTCTTTGCTTCTTCCAATACAAATTACCAGTAAAAGAAAGAAAGACAATACGTGCATTATTTGGCTTTGAAGGATCGGGCTTCTTCTATGATATTTAAAAAATGTTCCTATCTTTCTGATTTTTTACAAAATATGTCATATATTTCTAAAAATAAAAAAGACCATTTTTTTATCCACCCACTGTTCACCTTTGGAAAATCTCCAATTCATGTGCCACGCCTATTTCGTTGCCCTCTATGCAAAAAAGTCTTCATTGACATGATAAAATTACATTAACGATTTGTGCGAACCAATCAAATCATTTCAAAATTTCATTGCTTCTTCATTTGATTCTTTTTGAATTTAATTGACCTAATAATGATCAAACACAGCCGAGGATATCGAATTGCAATTTAAAAATCGGAACAATTTAAAAATTCATGAGACAGATTAATAAACAGGGAACAAGTGTGACTTTTTTACGAGTAAACTAAAAATTTTAAGTTATTGAAGATGATCTGAATTCCAATCTCCTTACCCTTTGATCTTTAACTTGGGGATTTTCTTCGAACAATTCGTAGCAGCTAAAGATTTAACGAGTCAAAAGTTCTGCAGAAAAGGGTAATATTAATTCATTGCACAATTCGTTATACATTGGCTCCATTGAAAAGGAGATGCATGCATATGCGCTATCATTGGGCCCACAACCGTTGCGACACCCAATGAAATAATATGATTTTTTTTTGCCTTCTAGGTTGAAATCAGTGCGCAATAATTTGTTTAGTACCCAATTTTTCTGAAATTGTCTGAAAAGGAAATGCATTTTTTATCGAAGAGCCCCTAAATTTTTTATGACAACTATTTTAATATTTTGGTTTCAGATTTAAAAAAAAAAAAAATAATCATCTCGTCTTTGTGATCAACATATATCAGTCCAATATTAGAAATATGTAATAACTGTTTTGTACAAATTATACTTTATTTTTGGAATTGATCCAAATAATATATATATTATTATTTATATTAGCTAATTAAGAAGAAGAGAGGAAAATAAGTTTTTATACATTACGATATTGCTTTAATAATACGTAATCAATTAAGTAAGCATTGCTTGTGTTTCAGAATTTAGCATATAGCTAAATAAAGTAGTTTTCCATTTTCGAGGGTAAATGGGTCATTTCTATATACTTTGAATTCATACACCGTGAAATTTCAAATTATATGTGCTTGTGTAAGAGTCAGAAGTAGAGAAATGACCCATTTTACATGTATCCTTGAAAGCCTACTAATTAGAAGACTAGTATTTATAAAAAACATACTACATTAATAAATAGTAAAATGAGTTCTTTATATTTTTAAAATGTGTTTTTATAAAAAAAAATGGATAAATTTGTGAGTTTTTGAAATTTAGAAGGACAAAAATGATATTATGAACTTTAGATGAGCAAATACGTAATTTTGATGTTTTTGAGAGATATACATGAAATTCCCCCTTAATTAAAAATGTAAAGAATTTTTAATCCTAACTTAAAATTGAGGAGGGTTCAAATACCTCATGTTTTTCATGCTTCATCCCTCCTCACATCTTTTATTTTTGTTTTCAAAGTCTAAACAATCAATTTGAACCGCTCAACATGATTGACATATTAAAATCACTATTTGTCGATCATCCATAAATAGAAAGGGGAGGTTGTAACTGAGAATATTTATGGGTTAATAAACGGGAAGGTTTTAACGGACCATTGGGCTTTGGCCTAAATTGATTCACTGGGCTGGGCTTGTTTCTGTTTAAATGAGAAAATCAACAAATTAGAAAGACCGCATCCTGGATTGGAAATTTGAGAATTGAGATTACAAGTCACTGTCACATAAACACTTGCTGTTCTGGCTGACACATGCATAGGAAGCTTCGGCATGTGCGAACCCTCACGTCGGGTTTCGTATTGTCCAATCAAGCACCACCAGGGCTTCCTTGCCCAATAGCAATTTCATTGTTATGCCGATTGTGTCGAACACAAACAGCTGGCATGCTCCATCAGCACCACGTAGCTGCAGGGGTTTAATTTGTTCACCATGGAATTGTTGTACCTCAGAGATCGTACTCCACCAGGTATACAAATAGCGATAACCACATGTAATTAAATTTAGTGTGAGACGATGTCTAACCTAAGGATGTGCGTCTAATTATTGAATAATTGATTACTTGTAAAATATATGTGTGGGTCACAAGCCAAAGCAAAATCATCTGTTCTCTCTGTACATTTCTAAATTCCTAAGTTTTTATGATACCTGGTAATAATTAATCCCCTTTGGAATGCCGGTTTGGCAGCAGCTGATCACCGAACAAAAGAATCCCAGTTGTCATAATTTTTCTGATACTATGTAATATTTGCCAGAACATTTAATCAGCAAAGGAAATATTGGTATAATACGACTAAATACACAATTATCATATAGCACCAACACAACTATTAACATAAAATAATATGCATTATATACTGATGGATGAAGTACCAACATTACCTGTGCCACGTCAGCAACGATTAATTAATTGAATCAGTGCTGTTAGATGCGGTTCTTTAATGGACCTTCTTATTGAATGGATATTTTTGGTGCATTCCATTTAAATTTTATGTAATCACGAGCTCACATAATGACACTACTAGTCTTAATTACTAGAAAGAAGAAAAAATAGGATGATTAAGAGTGTAAAGAAGTATGATTAGTTGATTAGATTTGTTTAGATGAAATTATGAGATTAAAGGAGTTTAGATCTAGGAATGAGAGGGTCATTTGACTCGTAGTAAATATGTTTTTTATCAATGAAATTGTTAGTAGGCATTTAAAGCCACTAACTTTAAAAAAATAATAATAAGCCATAATCAATACAAAGGTATGTATGTGTAGGTGCAAAAACTAAAAACTAAAAAATAAAAGAGGTCTTCAAGTGAAGTTGAGCATGATTCATTTATTGTACCCATTGACTATAAATTAATCACGCCATGAGAGTTATCCATGTGTAATCCTATTGCACTCTTAGGCAGTTAAATCTCGGTATAACAATAGTGTAATGAGTTATTAATTAACCAGCTCTCATGTTATTTGTTGCACGAATTTGTTAAAAGTATGTTGATTTTGTAAAATATTTTTCCATGCCATGGTCCAGCCATAAGCTGAACTTGTAATAGAACGCAATTCTAAGTTATCAACACAACATGCTTCACAAGGAATAGTTACAACAAACCAGTAAGCAACTCTCATCTCTTTTGTCTCTTCCCAAAGTCAACCACCAGTTATCGTTCTCTTGGAAACCTCCATCTCATCTCCTCCAATCTGAATTTTTCAGAGCCAAATAATGATGACATTAATGTAGAGTGAAATGAAGAATTATTAACATTTTCATATCTAACATATAGATTGTATGTGCTCGAAAATTCTTGACCACATCAATTAACAGCAAAAAAAAAAAAAAAATACTAACATTATTTTATGAGGGATGCTTCGGTGCACACAAGGACTTATTTGTAAAATGAGTTCTATTTTTATTTTCAAAGTTCAAACAGTCGATCCAACCGTTCAACATTATCTCCATATTAAAATGTACTTGGAGGTCAAATTTTACATTTTTTTGAATTTTTTTACTATTTATTAAGTATTTTACAAATTCAATGGTCTGAATTTGACTAGTTTTTGTAAAATACTTAATAAATAGTAAAAAAATTCAAAAAAATGTAAAATTTGACCTCCAAGTATATTTTAAAATGGAGATAATGTTGAACGGTCGGATCGACTGTTTGAACTTTGAAAATAAAAATAGGACTCATTTTACAAATAGGTCCTTGTGTGCACCGAAGCAAATGCCTTATTTTATACTACCATTTCAAAAAGTCAGTCACTGAAAGAGTGCCACGTGGCAGTCTCTTAATGGGTGTTTTATAAAGGCACGGATCGAGGCCTAGATGTGTTTCTCGTGCATAATCATAGCAGTTGATCTAGCTTGGATGAATGGCGGGTAGCACTTAGTAAAAGGAAAAGTTCAGCAATTTATCTTCCAAGTTGATAAATGTCATGGTTTTTGGTTTCCTGATCCTTGTCTATGTAGACCTATTAATGTATTGATAATGTATTGATATTTAGAAGCAACAAATTTATACACCATGTCCATTTTTAAATTTAGACGATTAATCTTTCTCCTTCGAAGATCAATCATTCGTTTTTCTTGATAAAAACGAAAATGGCATGAGCTTCTTTCTCCGAATTTGAGAATTGGTCTGGAGTCATAAGAATCGTTCTGGAATTGGCGCAGACTAGCTAAACTCGGCCGATTTAACACCATTCAACCCGGGTTTTTGTTGATAACTCGCTCTCCTAGAAACTTGGCCAGAAATCGGCTCGGTCAGGTCCAATTCCGGTCCGTTGGCCGATTGCGGTCTGACTCGGCCGAGTTTGTAGATCATCATTTTTTAATGGACCTTATTTACTGGATTGTTTGATGCATTTTATTTAAATTTATATAATTACGAGCCTCACATAATGAAAGTAAAAAGAAATTCAATAATGTCTTCAAGCGGAATTTAGCTCGATTAGATGGTATTTTTTTCTTTTTGAAAAAGAAAGTCCATTTCATTAAAGAAACTGAAACGTCATGCAAGAAATTAGACATATCCATTTCATTAAAGAAACTGAAACGTCATGCAAGAAATTAGACATATCCATTTCATTAAAGAAACTGAAACGTCATGCAAGAAATTAGACATATCCATTTCATTAAAGAAACTGAAACGTCATGCAAGAAATTAGACATATCCATTTCATTAAAGAAACTGAAACGTCATGCAAGAAATTAGACATAACTAATCAAGTCTGTATTTTTACATCAAAATTGAGCTTACAGCTTTCAGCCCCTCAAGAAACATCCACCTTTGTTTTATCCTATTTGGCAATCCTATGTTAACAAATAATCTATACATATATAATAGAAAACTAATATCTCCAAAAATTCTTTTTTTACCCAATGTCATCTGTCTTGGCAGCATTTTAGTCAGCATCTAGCAGCACCATTGGTTTCTTCTTGTAAACCTACAGAGGTATACAATCAGTGTCTTCAGCCATCCACTCATTGAGCTCTTCCTTGACCTTCTCATCAATGGTACCTAGCCAGTAAAGGATGACACAATAATATTACATAAAGGATTTGTGCGAACCAATAAAATCAATTATAAATTTCATTGTTTGTTCATTTGATCATTTGATGAATTTAATTAACCTAATAATTACCGAGTAAGGTCATTACCGACCAGAGACTAGTTTACGTTTCATCAAGTTCGCAGCCAATTAAGGCCCTTGGTGTGTTCCAAGTCACGTTAAAATTAAGTTATATATAGAACCTGGTGGTTGGTGATTCCCCCCTTCTTAATTATTGGTGGTGACAATGATGAGGAGGTTGTTAGTGATGTGTTCACTGAAAATTTGGAGTTAGCATAATTAAGGACAACTAAAATAGATGCAACTGGGTATATATTAAGATTCATTATTGTACCCATTGACTATAAATTAATCACGCCACCAAAGAGATCCATGTGCAAGCCTATTGCACTATGCACTTAATTCTCTTTATAAAAATAGTGTAATGAGTTATTAACCAGCTGTATTAGTTGTTGCACTTGTACGAATTTTTTCTAGTATATTTTTAAAGTTTTTAAAGTCAAATTATTCTATAAAAAATGCAATCTATAACTAAGTTTGAGAATGATCGATTATTTAGATTGTTTAATTACACCAATAAATACTGTGTTTTTAAAATGGACTACCATTAAATTTTAAGACAGTAAAATAAATTACTAGGTACATACTTAAGTTAGGATGGCATGTTTGCCTTGTAATTCTGACTCGCTCATACACATTTTAAATTGAATAATTATATTTATCCCTGCACTTCAGTCCTCTCTCTGTTCTCGTAGCTACAGTAGAGGATGGTTGTACTATGGTCCCCACTAATTATATGGTCTCCACTTTTCTAACCTCCGCACTTGTCTCCGCGTCAATCTTCATAGATATAAATACTTAGAAAATAAGAGATTTTTTTTGTTGAAAGAAGTGGACTGTACCACCGATTTCTATTATAAGAAACCATTACAAAGTTTACTGGTACCAGTGGTACCATGTACAAAGCAAGCAAAGCATACTGGTATTCAACAAAATACCAAAGCAACAAAACAGAAAAGAAACAGTACTAGAACCCTATTACCTCCATCGTTATTAATGAGTTAGGTGTCAGTTTTGAGTGTGTTTGTAACAGGATAAAAAAGTATTTGTATTCTGTTGTTTCTAGCTACAGTTTGTGGTTTCTAGGCAGGCCTTTCGAGTGTCACTAGGATGTTATTAATTGTGTTTTGGTATTAAAAAAAAAAGTGACTGAGAGTTGTAATAAATGCTAGGTACGTAGCTTCTGAAGGAAGCAAATGACTATAAAACAACCAAAAATCAGATTGTAGGGAATGCTATTGAATAATTACGATTTTTATATGTTCGAGTTGAGTTAAGTTCCTCTTTGTCCTCTTTTGAGTTGAGCTTGTTTCTCTCTGATGTATTAGTTGTATTATAGCTAGCTAGTGTTCTTGTAAAAAACTTTGTTGGACTCTGTCAAAAATAGCGAAGACGGAGAAAGGTGAGAAAATAGTCATGGAGAGGTAGTGGAATGGAGGGGAAAAAGGTGGGAAAAATTAGGACCCAATGTCGTTGATCTATTATTACTATATTTTATGTAAAAATAGATTAGTAATCAGATTGGTATAGCACATCAAATGTTATGCATATCAAATGTTTTTTTGATAAATTATGCATATCTCAATTTCTCAATTCTTATATTAAGCACGTTGATGTCCTGATCCGCCAACGGCTACGAATTAAAGATGAAATTTCGTATTTAATATCAGCCCTCCAATCACATAATATGTCATTTGTTTATTAAATGCATCTCTTTTATGTGTAGAAGTTTAAATTTAGTTAAAAGAAGACTCGCCACACTATATGTTACAATTAAATTTGAGGCGATTCAGTTTTTAATGATATTTATCTATGGAAAATATATTTCCTTATTTCCCCTACATCCAATTATGTAGACAATAGAAATATGATTCCTTATTCTCCTTCTTCAGTTGAGCATAATGGAAATCGATATTTTTTTCCTTAAATGGAGATATCTCCTTTTTTTGGTTCTCTTTTGATTCTCTGATATCATAATTTCACGATTAAGGAATATAATTGATTGGATATCATGATTAAGGAATTTTTATTTATATTGATCCGATATCAAAAATATTACATGTGTCATATCACGATTAAGGAATTTTCATTGATATATCTGATATTATATCAGGGAATTTTTTTATATCAAAATTCCTAAATATGAAAATATTTGATTGGACCATTATTATATTGATCTGATATTGATATCATAATTTTCTCCGAAATATTGATATCATAGAAAATATTGATATCAAAGAAATGAAAACATTCATATCACTCTGGTGTTATTGCCTCCGTGATCTCACTCAGGAAATTATCAACATCTACTTGTGGTTAATAAAAAAACCCTTAGTGTTCTCTTGGTGAAGCTAGGGTTACCGAGAAACTCATTGGATCGGTAATTAAATTCAACTTATTTTTTTTATTTCAATTCATCTCATTGAAACCCTATAGGAGAAGATGGACTCAGTGGAGAAAAATAATTTATTTACCACAAAAAATAAGCTGGAGATGGAAAAAAAATGAGACAAGTGAACATTACTTTTGCTTTATGAAAGTTCAACTTAGGAATGTAATATTTTTATTATTTAGTATCAGAAAAAAATAGCTTTTGGGCCAGTTTTTATAAATGTAATTGTCACATATTATGAATCAGAGAGCTTTACTTTTCATATTTTGTTTATTCGTTTTCAGAAATGTTGGACTACATCGAAGATGATCACACTGGCAATGATACTTCAAGAATTTTTTTCCATGTTATATTTGATCTATATCAAACGATTTTGTCTTTGTTTTCTTGGTGTAAATAGTAAGAAAAATCACCTTCCTATGACATTATTAATTGAATAAATAAGAACATTATTTTCACCATATGTATTGAATGAAGAAATAAAACAATTATTAGTTCCTATTCAACTTCAAATTTAGTATATATTTTTCATTTGTGTTGTAAATAATTCTGAAAAAATTAAAAAAAATCGTGTATGCACTAACATGCACCAAGGTTGTTGAATTAAAACAGTCATTTGTTATTGTTTCTTTACTGTTATTTATTATTTGTCTCTCTGTTCAAATTAATGTTCAATCTTATAATATTCCGTTGCAACGCACAGGTACGATACTAGTCAAATGTTATGCATGTAACATATGGTCTGACTCCCCCAGCCTCCTCGCTACAAATTAATGAGTTGATGTCATTAAAAGAAAGCAAGTATAATTGAATGTTTGAACTATATATGTACAATAGTAAAATTTTAAAAAATAATGCTGACGTCAATTGCAATAAAAAAAAAGTTAAATCCTTGTCAATAAAGATAGGTCACTACCAATATAAATTGAGGTCCAGAAAATCAAATATTCTCCATACATCAATTATGACTGTTCAGATGAACGAATGGACGGATGGATCATGTGGAGAGGAGACTCGGAGCAACAGTGTAGTATAGTACTTGGGAGGAAAGTTTAAGTTGGTCATTCCAAATTTAATTATTACATGAGGGAGACGTAATTGTTAAGCGAAAATATACGGGGAGGTTTAGCCAACTTGAAGACATCTTTGCATTTTATATTTTTTTTGGAACAAAAAGTAGAGCCCACATCAGGGCGAATTTTTTATTAATAAAAAATAATTTAAAAAACTGGATTGTTATATATTTCTCGTTTTGTGAGCAATTAATACGCAATAAATTATGACACTAGTATAGAAAACATGACCATACACGGCATATCATACACGGATGCGAAAAAATGCCACATTAACAGTGTGTAATGGGAGGAGGCGCTCGCGCGAAAAAAAAGCACCCACTTACACACACGGTCCGTTAGTATCGAATCATGTCCGTAAGTCACGTTTATTTGTACATAGTTCAATAATATTGAACCGTGTATGGTTGTACCATGTATGGTTGTACCACTTCATTCAGTAATTAAAAGTCACGTTTATTTGTACACGGTTGTTTACTAAAAGGCCGTTCCTGATGATTAAAATCAATATTGGTTGTTCTTAAAGGTCGTTCCTGATTGTCAACATCAGTATTGGCTTTTTGACCGATCATGATTATTGGTACTATCAGTAACGCCTAAATCAGTATCGCCCCTAGGTCCGTTACTGATGTCCCTTTTTTACCGTTCCTGATTGTTGATTCTCCACTTGTGCTTCCACTCTAAACTCTCAATATTGATGTTTCTTACCTTACCTAACGCGTTTTATAATAAAAATATCTCATTTTATATATTATCCTCCTTGAATTGACTAGAAACTCCTTGGAAGTGATGGATCTGGATGTGATGAAGGTAATTAGTAATTAATTTCATAATTTGTTTGACTCGGTTAGCTAGGTTCCATCTCTCTACCATTCATGTCATTCGATGCACATGGATGTGATGAAGCAATTAAGCCAGGCATTCACATGGAGGGAATAATTCTAGCACATGGAAAATCATTCCCTTCGAGGCAGATCTGAGGTGTATACAGTTTATTTTGTTTAATTAATTCAGTTGATCACTTAGATATTTAGTTTATGGCACACCATTGACTTCACACTTGTATTTAAATTCATTAGTCAAACTCAAAAGACAGATTTCGATGTTAACTCAATTCATTTGTTTAATTCAGTTGATTTAATAGAGTAGTTTAGATCGCATATCTGCATCCAGCTGCTCATATATATGTACGTTCTAAATAAGAATAGAAAATGATTAACTAACAGAGTTATTAATCGACAATTCATAACTTCACACATGCATATGAGGTATCATAGGCTGTGTTACATTCATTTGACATGCCTTCAGTACATTACATATGGCATTGGTAATCATTGGCCACACAATTTGCTTGTCATATCTACAGCTAATCACTGTAGTAGGCTCATTTATATTTATTCACTACAATCTAATTAAGTGCAAGGGTTATTTTGATTTATCCTATTCATAGCTCTATAATTTCCATTTTTTGAAACGATGTCATTAGAATTTGGAGCCTAGTCTCACCACCCTGATTTATAAGTGGTTAATCTCTTTTAATTTGCGTGTTAATATTTTAAATTCCAATTTATCTTGAGTTTGACTTGAAACAAATCTAGATTAGGTTTCAAAAAAAATATATGAAATTGATTGAGTATTGTCACACTATCTTGAATTGACAGGACCAAAATTCAAATATGGGTAGTTACATGCATAAACTGACTTTTTTTTGCATATATATGCATTAATGTAAAGGTGTTGAAGGATGTTATGAAAAAAAAATAACATGTTTGTGTGAAGTTCTTAATGTACTTACTAGCTATATATGTATGTTTGTTGCATGATTTGAATTTACTTTACAAATTATGACAGGAAATGATAAAACAAACGGCAATTGTTTATCACTCGAGCTGAAAGCAGAACCTGACACGAGAACCGTATACAAGGCTAGAATGTCAGGTTATGTTTTCTTTATTTTGGTTTTATTTTCTTCCTGGTTCCTTTTGTTAAGGTTTTGGTTTTTTGTTTTAATTAGTAGCTCTCAGAGGTGCACTGGAGATTTGTTGTACAAACATGCATGCCAAGTGTTCTCATAGGTGCTCTCAAAGGTATTTTAATTAGTAGCTCTCAGAGGCGCTCATAGGGTTTTTTGTTGTTTTTGTTATGTAGAAATATGTATGCCAAGGGTTGTAACATTTCTAGAATATATATATGAATATGTATTTATGATTGATATTTATTAAATTATGGATATATATCAGCTTATGTTTGTTGAATGTTCAATGAATATTATTAATTTCTATATTTTGTGTTGAATATTTATTGAATTAACAATGTGTAATATTTTATGTTTAATGGCTAGCAAATTAATATGGGTGCCAGCCAATAAATAATTGTTAAAAAATCAAAACATACACGGTTCAAAACAACAAACCGGGTATGGTTGTCAGAAAAACACGGATGCCTTGTAGAAATCGTGTAAATAACACTTGTTAGTATACACGGTTACTTTGACAATGTAGAAATCGTGTAAATAACACTTGTCACTATTTTCTGCACTTTTTTGTGGGAACTGACATGGTTCACTTCTATTAACCATGTATGTTAGTACTATATAGTCACGGTTCACTAATTGTGTACAACTTACCTACCTATTCATACACGACGCTCACTGACATGGTCATTGAACCGTGTGTCATTAGCTTTTCGGACCGTGTATAATCGTATTTTCTACACTAGTGTGATATCCTTGCCGGATGCTATAGTTTATGGAGTCTACTAAGCAAAAAAATTATATATATATATATATAGAAAAATGCTAATATGCTACGCATAGCATAGAGGGCCTCCGTGCTACGGCTCAAAATTTAAGTTTTCAAAATCCTAATGGTTGATCCGAACCATTCAACATGATCTCCATATGAATATGTACTTGCAAACCAAATTTTACATTTTTTAAAAAAAAATTTACTATTTTTTTAGATAGGTAGAAAATCACTTAATCTGAATACTTTGTACCATTCAGATCGTTAGGATTTTGAAAACTCAAATATTGAGCCGTAGTACGGAGGCCCTCTATGCTACGCGTAGCACCGTAGCCAACTCTTATATATATATATATATATAATTTTTTTGCTAGGTAGACGTGCGTGTGCGTGTGCGTGTGCGTGTGCGTGTGCATGTGAGTAGGACTATGGTGTTCCTAAGTTCACCAAGCCTCTTTGTGAACTCAACTCTAAAATTGTCGGATTGACTTCAAACGACGAATCCGAACCTTTAAAACCCATTTACCTTATGAGTGATGCATCTACATAGAAAATTTTAAAATTTTCGAATTAATTTTGTATAGAGTCAAGTGGTAAAAAAACATTCAATAAATGAATGCATTAAAATTAATTTATGAACTTTCTAATTTTGACTGTTTGACTTTATACTAAATTAATTTGAAAGTTTAAAATTTTTGCATGAAGACGCATCACTCGTAAGGTGTATGAGTTTCAACATTTCGGATTCATCATTTAAAATCAATCTGATATGTTTTATAGTTGAGTTCACAATAAGACTTGGTGAACTTAGGAACACCCTAGTTTTACTCTATATATATATGTATATATGTATTATGAATGCCATAGTCTATCGAGTCTATCCGGACGCCTTAAACTAGGACGTACCCTGAAGGGAGGCATTGAGGTATATATGAAGTGTTGTTAGTGAAAGAGAAAGTTGTTGGTAGTGATGAGAACCAGAAAGTTGTTGGTGATCCCCCATTGTAATTAGGAACAACTTTGCATGAAGCATGCATGGTTGACTACAAGCCGTACGTTAATCTCGGGCAATTTGGTATTATCTATTCTCTTATAATTATTAGAAAATAGATACAACTGGGTACATATTAAGATTCATTTATTGTACCCATTGACTATAAATTAATCACGCCATGACAGATATCCATGTGCAAGCCTATTGTACTCTATGTGCAGTTAAATCTCGGTATAACAATAGTGTAATGAGTTATTAATTAACCAGCTGCCATGTTATTTGTTGCACTTGAACGAATTTGTTAAAAGTATGTTGATTTTGTAAAATATTTTTCCGTACCATAAGTTGAACTTGTAATAGAACGCAATTCTAAGTTATCAACACAACACGCTTCACAAAGAAAAGTTACAACAAACCAGTAAGCAGTGGTTAGTTAGCTCTTTTGTCTCTTCCCAAAGTCAACCGACAGTTATCGTTCTCTTGGAAACCTCCATCTCATCTCTCCTCCAATCTAAATTTTTCAGAGCTAAATAATGATATATTAAATTATTAATGTAGAGTGAAAGGAAGAATTATTAACATCTTCATATCTATCATATGGATTGTATATGCTCAAAAATTCTTGAATACTACAATTAACAGCAAAAAAAAAAGAAAAAGAAAAATACTAACATTATTTTATACTACCATTTCAAAGTCAGCCACTGAAAGAGTGCCACGTGGCAGTCTCTTAATGGGTGTTTTATAAAGGCATGGATCAAGGCCTTGATGTGTTTCTCGTGCGTACGTATTCATAGCCGTTGATCATAGCCATTAAGATTCCACCAAAACAAAACAAACTGTGATAATTGATGACAAAGACATGTGAACTACCTCGATATGTGTACAAATTGACTAGGACTCAATTTTAGGTCGTCCCATCTAAATTGTCCCACCAATTAAAAGAGAGAGTAATTAAATTAAGGAGAAGGTTATTAGAGCGCTAGGAGACTTAAGTATTCCAACAATTACATTAGCATCTACAAACAACTCTTTCCGTATTTGACAAGAAGCA
Source organism: Carex kokanica (assembly GCA_025461125.1). Lineage (NCBI taxonomy): Eukaryota > Viridiplantae > Streptophyta > Magnoliopsida > Poales > Cyperaceae > Carex > Carex kokanica. The sequence continues at coordinate 738,363 of JAJGRX010000912.1, forward strand.
CTGAGTGAAGGGGGGCAGTTTCACATCCAAGGGAGAAGGTTCAATTAACAGTTCGAGCAGAAGGTCAGCTGCATTTTTCCAAGGAATAGGCGAAGCCGATCACTCAAAATGAATCACATCACCCGGCATAATCTCTGAGCTGAGCTTGTGTAATTAAGGAGAAGCTCAAAGAGTTTTCAGGTAAGCACACTTTATATATTGAAATTAAGGAGAAGGATATTAGAGCACTAGGAGAGTAATTATTCCAATAATTCTATTAGCATCTACAAACAACTCGTTCTGTATTTGACAAGAATCGTGTCGTGAAGGGGGCAGTTTCACATCCAAGGGAGAAGGTTCAATTTACTGTTCGAGGAATAAGCGAAGCCGATCACTCAAAACGAATCACATCACCCGGCATAATCTCGGAGCTGAGCTTGTGTAATTAAGGAGCAGCTCAAAGAGTTTTCAGGTAAGCACACTTTATATATTGAAATTAAGCATTTAACCAATATTATATTTTTCATAAACTTATCTAAATAAATATATTTTTTCTTTAGTGGCATTAGATTGAAAAATGAGAAAAGTTTAGCGTTGAAAACAATTATAAAGGCAAAACAATTACGCCTTATCAAGAGATGAACCAATTACATCTCATCTAGGAGTCAAACACTTACATTCCCGGAAAGGGGAAGGAGAAACAGTTTTCCACCTTAACCAATGGACTGTTCTATACCAAAACCGACTAATAGAAACATAATCATAAGTGCGGAATACAAAACTTGATTCCATAACATTAATTGGTCATGGAAACATTGGTCATGGAATCCTCAAGTCTGAAGAGTCGTCTCCAAGAGCACAAGACAAGTCTTCAACGACAAGAAACTCTTCTCGCCTTTACGTCGCATGGTCGTGGATCAAGTTTTCTGATGAGTCCAAATTGAACTGCTACTTTTCAAGATTTATAAATCCTAATTTATATTTACGTTCAGATCACAAGCGCATGATCCTACCGTGTAATATGATTGGGGTGTCGATCCACAGGGATAGTGTATTAGATTATAAACAATTTTCGCTAGTCTAGGTTCTCAGGAGTTTTTATAAGTTTGATGCGGTGGCGCTAATATAAATTTCGACGTCTCTCTACGTCACATGTGGCACTGTCATTACCCCGCAGGGCATGCCAAGTTCTTGTTTATGCTATTTGAAAGGTTTTCCGATTTCGCGATCGGCTTTTGGGCTTTCAAGGCTAAAGTATTTTTTGTATACAATTATATTATTTCCCTATACTACCCATAGATGAAATATCCCAAAGGCCCTACCTAATCTAGGTGTTTCAAAATATAATCCAAAATTGACAATTTACGATATCCTGTCAAGGGAGCCCACTAGGTTCTCACTCTAGTCTTTCAACCACTACCAAACCTCGTTAGCCGAAGTGTTAGAAGTACTTACATGCATTATCCTTCTCACAAAAGGATGCAACAATTTACAACTATTGGCATGTGGAGGACATTGGCATATATAATAGACAAAATTATGTATACAAGGACTTAATAAAAAGGATTCAAATAATAAAGAAAACTCAAATCAACATAACTCAAACTATGTATGCAAGGACTTAAAATACAAGGGTTCAATCCCCTTCCCCAAGCTTAAATCATGCATTGTCCCCAATGCAAAGGTAAAACTTTCGATGAAGATCTCAAACCCTCGGTCAGAACTTATAGTCAGAATTGATGAGGCATGCCATCGAAGGACAAGCCTTCTTTAGCACCATAGCTCCTGAAAAATTTGCTCACGGTGACCATGAGAGCTCTATAAAACTCTAGGCTTTCAAGCCTACGCTTGATTCCTGTGAGTTCTTCCATGGCTGGGCACTGGAGAGGATGATCTGGTCTTGCAGAAGTACTAGGTTTAGAGGCAGTGGTCGATCTGCACTGTTCGTGGTTGCTGAACAAGTTGGGCTGAGGTATAGGCTGAGGTCGCATGCGACATGCGGTCTAGAAAGCATATAGCGGTATGGCTAAGGTTGCATGCGACATGCGTGATGCCGTAGGAGCCGCCTCAGCTTGGCTCGGTTGCCTGCCTTCGTGCAGTGTCGGTGATGCCGCGTGGGTTGCGGGCTGAGCAGAAGTCTCGCGTGCATGTGGCTCTGTCTCCTGATCTGATATGTTGAGTGTGTATGTCACTTCAGGTAGCACTAGTGCTTGACTATATACCTTGTATGGCTTACTTCTGCTCTTGGACCTTACGCGACGTTCCAAGCTACCACATTTTCTTTCTTTTGCTCGTGAAACGCTTCGAGTAATGACTTGGTTGGCTTGTTGATGGTCCTCGTCTGGTCCTTCGATAGGTTCACCTTCTAAGGTTGGATGGTGATCTCCTTCTGGTTCCTTAGCAGGTCCATCTTCCAAAGTTTTGGTGGTTTCACTAGAAGTTGAAGTGATTGTGGTTGCATACATGAACCCTAGCAGTCCATCCGCTATGTGGATGTAGACGTGGAACTCCTTGTCACTAATATACCATGCAGTCCTAAGTTGATGATCTACTAGGTATGTAAGGTTGATGTAGGGATCACCACGCACCTCCTCTTCTAGTATGGTTACCTCTAGGTATTTAGCAAATAGGGAAACGTATGCGCCAATTGTTATATCAAGGTCTTTACGTGTCTCCTTGGCTACCTTTTTTAAGTGCTCTATGATGAAGAACCCTAGATTGGGTGGCCATTGTTGATGAAGTCCCTTCAATTGAGCTAGAAAAAGGATGTCTCTATCACTCACTTCTGTGTTGAACTCTCCAGTCGAGAAGATTGAGTTCGTCAGGAGCATGTGGGCAAATCTCAATGGTTTGTTGTAGATGTATGTGGATAGCCTAGGCCTCCCTCCATCTGCTCCTTGAAGAGAGTCTTTCTCCCAAAATGCCTCCCTCTTTACCTTGGTACCACGAGACATGTGCCCGTCATAAGGTAGACCGAGTGCTTCGTTCATACCTACCGTGGTGACGGTGTAGCGCTTATTGTTGAGGTTGAAACTTATCATTTCTCCTTCTTCTTGTAGGGTTCCTAGAAACTCTATGATGGCACATGTATAGGTTGGCTCATGCCTCAATTTGAATGTCAATTCCCATAGGTTGATTGAAGATAGAAGTATACGTACTTCATCGTAAATCTCCAATTTCTTGACAGAATAACAACACGACCCTTTGGAAACTTTCACAGTGCGCTCCTGCAAGATTTGAAAGCATGCACGATGTTCTTCAGAAGGAAACAACATCCCAGTCAGCTTGCTATTGTATGGTGGTGTGGATGGTCGAGATTGATCCTCAGCTTGGTTGAATTGGGCCATTGATCACCTTCTCTGTCTACCCTGCGACTTAGGCGTGCGGCCTCGGAGGTGGTGTGCGACCTGGACTTAGAAGAAATTTCTAACTGAAAATCAAAAAGCTACTAAGGAAGAAGAAGAACTCATAAATTTAGGAAAAGGTTGTGAGGAAGGAGAGAGATTAGGACGCCCTTCTTATAGAGGAGCAGTAGATAAGGAAAGTGGTGCCAAGGATGGGAGGAGTGGGGTAACCCATGATCTCATCCCTATTTTCACACATTCTAAAAATAAGTTTTTCTATAATTCGAAAATAGAGAATCATCCAAAAATACTCTTCCTGCGGCCTGTGACGTGCCGTGCACGGTATCACATGCGATAAGAAAACTCGGTCGACAATTTTCCTTATTCTATTTCTAACATAGTTCTGCCCTATGCCGCATGCGGGTAAGGTATGTCGCATGCAGACTCAACTTAGACCCTATTTCTACATTTTTCTGCAGTCTGTCTGGTTGGTATTGTACGGAGCTCAAGCATACCCCGCATGCGGTATGGAATGATACCGTATGGGTTGTATACTGAATAGAAGAATGGTTCTTCTTGTCCTTGGTTTCTTCCTATGTCACAATCCTAATCATCTACTTATCAGTTTTGGTTTAGTAAGTTACCCATGACTCTAAACTGAAAAAGTGCATAAAAAAGTAAAAAGATGGTGGGTTGCCTCCCACGTAGCGCTTATTTTAGGTCGTTAGCTAGATATTTCCTCGCTTAGTTGGATGGAGGTGAGAAAGGTGCCCCTTCGGTTAGAGGGTGCACATCGTAGAGTTGATCATCCTTGGTTGCAATGCATTGAGTTGATTCTCGTGGGTTGACCTCCGGTTGCCCTGAAAGCTTGCCTCTACCTCATGAAAAATTCGAAAAAATCATGAGCCAGTTGAGCTACTAGATTTTCTAGGGTCTTTGTTCATTCGCCTATTGCATTAATGTTGGTGTTGATCTCGTCTATTGTTCTCCCTTACCTTTCAAACAACTTGTCCATAACATACTCGATGTATGGTTTGCGAGGAGGTTGTTGCTCGAATTGCCTCTGCTGATATGGTTAATGTGCCTACTGATAGTTTGGTTGATATCCTTTCGGATTTGCAACTCCTTAGTCGTTCTTGTATGGATAGTTCACTTGATCTCTCAAACCTTGGTTGTATGCATTAGCATTTTGGTTGTTAGGCTTGTAGGAATTGTTTGCTCTACTTCTACCTCTGTTAGAAATGGGCATGTGTCTTCTAGGTTGTGAACGTCTCCACATGATTGACACACCGCTACGCTTGCTACAGTGCCCTTTTTCTTTGAAAGGTCGTTGACAAGCTTGCACAAGGCATCGAGCTTAGCGTCGATGGCAGTGTTACTACTAACTTCAAGTTTGCTAGCTGTGGTACTCTTCACGCTTTGTCCTAACATCAAGTAGTTTTGACTTTGGCACAAGTCTGCAATGGTTTTCTTGACTTCTTCGACATTCAGGTTCATTAAAGATCCTCCGGCGGTTGGGTCTATTGCTTGTCTTGCATAGGCTTGTAGTCTGTCCTAAAAGGATTGAAGCATGAGCCACTACTCCAGTCGATGGTGAGGACACTCCCTCTAGAGGTTCTTGAAGCAATCCCATGTGTCGCTTAGAGATTCTCTATCCTATTGCACGAAAGAAGTGATACGGCTTCGATACTGCACAATCTTGGCGTGTGGAAAGTACTTAGCGAGGAAGGCTTTTGTCATTTGAGCTCAGTTCGTAATTGAACTCGGTTTCAATGATTCAAGCCATGATTGCGGACATTCTCCTAGGGAGAGTGGGAACAAGCGAAGATGGAGGTCATCAGGTGTGACTCCGTTCACCTTGATCGCGTTGCAAGAATTCTTGAACTTGTTGAGGTGGATCTGAGGGTTCTCATATGATCTTCGCTCAAAAATACTCCTAGTCACCAAGTTGACATAGGTGCTCTTAATGTCGAAATTGTTTGCCTCTATCTCGGGCATTATGATGCTGCTTTGATCTTTCAAATCTTGAGGAAGGGCGAAGTCCCTTAGTGGCCGTGAAGTGTTAGCTCTTACTGCTTGTCCTGCATTGGGAGGTTGGTTCACCATCCCAGGAGGTTGTGATGTGTTATGGGGTGGATTGGTAGCAATTGGAGGAACACTAGTGTTACTCATGTTGATAGAACTTGAAGCTAGCTCATCTACAGTTGCGATTTCCATGGTTTGGCGAGTAACCTTTGCCTTTGGTTTAGGAGAAGGTAAGATAACGTCCTTCTTATTGGAGTTGTTAGTGGTTCAGGACTTGGAAGCTCCCGATAGCGGGACAATAAATAAGATAAAATATGCAAGTGCTATAAATATGGTACTAATCCTAATTGATATTTTTGGGGTTTTTATGCAATTAAAATATGCTGAAAAATAAATATGCAAAAAATAAAACTAGTCCTAATTGATATTTTTTGGGATTTTTATGCAAATGAAATATTCTAAGAATAAAAGTGCAGAAAGTAGGATACAATAAAAAAAATTTGACCTAGTCCCAGCTATTATGTTAGACACCTAATGACAGCGCAAGAATTTCTCAAAAGGAGAATTCTTACTCTATCTCTGGCAACGGCGACAAAAAACTTGATAAGTCCAAATTGAACTGCTACTTTTAAAGATTTATAAACCCTAATTTCAACTTACGTTCAGATCACAAGCGCATGATCCTACCGTGAAGTATGATTGGGGTGTCGATCCACAGGGATAGTGTATTAGATTATAAACAATTTTCACTAGTCTAGGTTCTCATGAGTCTTTATAAGTTTGATGCGGTGGCGCTAATTGTGCTAAGGTTCGAGTTAATCAGTAAATAGAGGGCCTCTAGTGTTTAGGTTCTCTCCTTCTTAATTATGAAAAATATAAATTTCGACGTCTCTCTATGTTGAATGCTGCACTGTCACTGTCGCATGTGACCTAGATTGTCCCACAGCTACCCCGCATGCGGCACTCTCACTACCCGCAGGGCGTGCTGGGTTCTTATTTATGCGATTTGAAAGGTTTTTCGATCTTGCGATCGGCTTTTGGGCTATCAAGGCTAAAGTATTTTCGGAACGCAATTATGTTATTTCCCTGTACTACCCCGCAGGTGAAATATCCCAAACACCCTACCTAATCTAGTTGTTTCCTAATATAATCTAAATTGACAATTTACGGTATCCTGCCATGGGAGCCCACTGGGTTCTAATCCTATTTTTTAAATCGCTGCTAAGCCTCTTTAGCCGAAGTGTTCGAAGTACTTACATGCATTATCCTTCTCCCACAAGGATGCAATGACTTTACACCTATTGGTATGTAAAGGATATTGGCATATAGTAGACATAACTATATATGCAAGGACTCAATAAAAAAGATTCAAATAACAAAACAAACTCATATCAACATAAACAAAACATAGATATATATTAAAATTTAATTAAGAATTCGATTACAACCCTCACCCTAGAGATGAGAAATTTAGTTTCTCATGGCCATGGCAAAATAAAATAAATAAAATAAAAAGAACATAAATTATAACCCAATTGAAGATGGATGAACATCTACTCCCTCAGATGACGTCTTTTTCTCCTGCTTGGCTTCCGATGGCTACCCTTCTCTCTCTAAGTAACTCTCTAACCTAACCTAGCAATGAGGATTGTTAATCTCTATTCTATGGAACACAACTAAACACGCATACTAAACCTAATTACAAGAGGGGTATTTATAGCCTTCCTAAATTAAAGGGGAGTAGTGGAAGTAGTGGAGAAGGTGAAAACTTGGAGTGCACTCCAAATTTGGGTAGATGAAACCAATAATAACTAAGATAGCTTGGGTCTGAAGCAATCGCAACCTTCTAGAATTTTGTTGAAAATAACATCAACGGTGGAGATTTTATCAAAATCAAACAGTCCATGGGTTGAGTCCATGGATTGTGCGGCATAGGTCTATACTGCATGCGGCATTGGGGAGGTCGCACGGTTTCCTGACATGGCAAATTTTACTGTAATTTTGCCATTTCGCATGTTGTGCATTTCGTCTGAGGTGTTGCATGCTCCATGTAATAACCTATTTTGGTGTTATCTCCAGAAATCGTCTAAATATGATACTTTTGCTCTGTTTTTGGACTAAATACGCAACTTTCTCCAAAACCTGCCAAAAAAGCCTAAAAACACGTTTGCGGTAAATAAATTAGAAAAATGGCTACTTTGAATTCGCTTTTGGTCATTTTCTACAAGAAAAGATAGTGATTTTCGCTATATATTTTGGCTTCATCATCTTCCAAGACAACAAGATTTGGCCCTTGAGATATCATATCTCTTTTTCTTAATTGATCTCTTCCCTCTATTCTTTGATGGTAGAAGAAGAAGAGAAGACACACAGATCTGTATATTCTAAAGAGAAAATGTTTGTTCAGTTTTCGTGATTTTCTATGTTATCTTGTGCCTTTGGGACCAATCCTTACATAGGATAACCTATCTGGTTATCTGCCAACTTAAAAAAAAGGTATTTTGTGTGACCGCATAAAAATGGTGCAGTCACATCAAAATCCGTGTGGCTGCATCAATTTTCGTATGGCCCGCACAAACCTCTAGAAAAGCAGTTTTCGGAATTGCAAATCTCAGAATTAGTCCATCAATGATTTGATCTTTGCCTAAATTGTTGTACACATTTATGAACCACACTCTATTAGACTTACTCATACCACTTGTTGGATAACCATAAAGGCCAAACAATTATGCCTTATCTAGAGATCAAACAATTACATTTAATCTAGGGTCAAACACTTACACTTCGGGGAAGGAGAAACAGTTATCCACCTTAAACTATGAACAATCATATGCCAAGGCCGACTCATGGAAACATATTCATCAGTGCGGAATACAATACCTGATTCCATAACATTGGCTATGGATCCTCAAGTCTGAAGAGCCGTCTCCGTGAGAATGAGACAAGTCTTCAATGGCAAAAAGCTCTTCTCGCATTTACGTCATATGGTCGTGGATCAAGTCTCCAAGACAGCAAGATTTGGCCCTTGAGATATCCTCTCCATTTTTCTTAATTTATCTCTCCTCTCTATTCTTTGATGGTGGAAGAAGAAGAGTATGCTCACAAATTTGTATTTTCTAAAGAGAAAATATATGTTCAGTTTATGTGTTTTGCTATGTTATCTTGTGTCTTGGGGATCAATCATTATATAGGGTAACCTATCTGGTTATCTGCCAACTTAAAAAAAAGTATTTTGTGCGATCGCATCAAAAACCTAGTGGCATCAAAATCCATACGGCCGCATCGATAGCCGTATGGCCCGCACAAACCTCTAAAAAAGGCAGTTTTCTGAATTGTAAATCTCAGAATCAATACATTAATGATTTGATATTTGTCTAAATTATTTTACATATTTATGGACTACACCCTATTGAATACATAGATTATGCATATCTCAATTCTTATATTAGATCACTTAATTGTGACAATCATATATGACAGTATACAATTCATAATTATATTACATATATGCTCAACGTTGGATTATGAACCAACAAGGATGTCTTGCTAAGTACTGCTATAATTTTTTACAATTATGTAATTATTATGTATCTCACATATGTTATCATTATTTTTGTCAAATTTGAGTCCGATGGGTTCCGTGTACGCGAATATTAAAGCGGATGCGCACGGATATTAAATGAAGATGAAAAACAAACAACAAACAGTTCTATAAAAAGGAGTAAGAATTAATTGGATTGCCATATATAAGGATATCCTTTGTCTTCAGTCACTTCCCTTTACAACCATTAGATCTACCAAGCAAGCCGAGCAAATTAAAAGCACATTATAGTTCTTGGTATAAATTCTTTAATGAAATTTTAAAATATGGAAACATATAACATAGATAGTTATCTGCTCCAGAACTGAAACCTCTCTTTTCTTTGTGAAAAAAGGTACCAGGATTTTCTCTCAAACTAAGCACGATGGACAAAAGAGAAGATTAGAAAAGAAGAGTGTTGCGCATTCATTAGCAGAAAGGAGAGAGACAAAGAAAAACGATTAATTTGGCCAAGGGAATATATCTAACAAACAATTTTCAGAATGCCAATAATAAAAGAGAACTGGACGAGCCTCTGGAATGCTCAGGAAATGAGAATCCTGGTGCTGGCAAGCCTATGCTTTCAATGGGGAATGATCTTCTTGTCTCCCTTGAGAAAACGCTCTGGCCAAAAGCTGCTCATCTTTCTTCTATGGTTGTTTTACCTTTTAGCTGATTATGTTACCATCTTGGCACTCGGTAACCTTCTCAAGAAGCAAAACGATGGCACCAGCGGTTCTCACGAGGGCGTAGGCCTGGGGGCCTTTTGGGCTCCTTTCCTCCTCCTCCACCTTGGTGGGCCAGACACCATCACTTCATTGTCAATTGAGGATAATGAGTTCTGGAAAAGAAATTTACTCGGATTGGTCAGTCAGGTTGTTGTAGCACTGACGGTATTGCTTGTATTGGTGGATATTCCCCAGCTAGGTGTACCAGCTTCCTTTGTTTTCATTGCTGGATTGATGAAGTACTCAGAGAGAATTTGGGCTCTCCGTTCTTCCAGCATGGATAAATTGGGAAGTTCAATGTTCGAGACCAAATCAATTAAGAAAGCTGGGAATAGCATAGATAGCACACGAAGTGATGAGTCGCTGCGTTCCAATATAGTTGATGGCCATGATTTATTTAAGAGGACCGTGCCTCTTGTGGCAGACCTCAGGCTCACCTCCAATGAGCTATACAATTGTCGAGCTTATTTCAACTGTAGTGTATGGAAGGCATTTAAAATGGTGGAAATAGAGCTTTCGTTCCTATACGATGTACTTCACACCAAGGCGGTCCTTACCAATGGTCCACGTGGTTGTCTCTGGCGATTTGTCTCTCTTGTGCTGATCTATTCTCCTTTCGTACTCTTTCTTATGAACGATGAGAAAACAGGTTACGCAAAAGCAGACATCAGAATAACTTATGTTTTATTTGGTTCTGCTCTATTCATTGAATTGATTTCCCTTCTTCAAATCATATTCTCTAAATGGATGATAGTCGCACTTGAACAAAAGGAATACCCTCTACTAAAGAAAATGGCACATATTATTGCCATAGTTATGTCATTTTTTTCCTCCGAGCGCAAGCCCCAGTGGTCAAACTCAATGGGTCAATACAGTTTGTTGAGTTTTTCCCTGAGAGATGAAAATACCATCATTAGACGGATTTTGGGTGCTGTTAGTGATGAGGTGAAAAATTCATGGGATAACTTTATTTTCATTCACTCTGTTCCTGTGCCAAGAGAGTTAAAACATCTTTTAGTTGAACAGCTCCGCGACAGGTTGAGTGTCGACTTGCAAGAGCTAAAAGATGGCAAAGGAGAGAGAGTGCTCCAACAGGAGGCATGTAACCATTTGAGATGGAGCATCAAAGATAAGGAATTTGAGGAGAGTATTCTATTATGGCACATTGCCACAGATCTCTGCCATCCCACCCACGTTGCTAGGAATGACGATATCAGTAGTCCCCCAGACATAAGTTTGAAAGTTTCAAACTACATGGTGTACCTTTTGGTAATGCAACCGTCCATGATGCCCGATGGAATTGGGAAAATAAGATTTCAGGACACATGTGCTGCTGTCGAATTTTTCTATCACAGCAAAAAGAGAAGTGGGTTTACAGAAGAAGAGCCAAGGAATGCATTATTGGATTTCAGTAAAGCGAATGATGAGTACTTAGAGCAGAAAACAAGGTCAGTGTTGTCTGATGCGCGCCGGCTTGCAAATGAGCTAAATCTGTTGGAAGAGAACAAGAGGTGGTGCGTTATCAGTAGAGTTTGGGTGGAGATGCTGAGCCATGCGGCTATTAATTGCAAGACGTACTACCATGCCATGCAATTGAGCAGGGGAGGAGAATTTCTCACGCACGTCTATCTGCTCATGGCTCACATGTGCATTGGAGATGCTGGAGATGCTGTCCATGGTGGATATTTTCTAAAAAAAAATCTCCTTAAAGCTTGACTTTCTTATTTAAATTCTTCTTTGTTTTTGTGCATGTTTTATTTTACTACTGGATTTCTTGTGTGCTGTACTACTATATATGTACCAACTTAAATCTTCTAGACATAATAAGGTGAAGAGAATATTTGTGTGCTTAATAATTTTGTTGTTCAATTGATCTTTTATATTGTAGATTCATCCTTAATTAGCCTTGACTATTTAAAACGATTCATGTTACACCAAAAAATACTGAATATTTCTAATCTGACATATACAATGACAAAAATGGTTGTCTATTACCAAATAAGGAATTTCATTTCATATATTAAGAGCCCCCAACAAATATGATCAGATCAAACCTAAGTCTTGTGCATATTCTAGAAATGTTTTTTATTGACCTGCTAATTCTTTTTGTTGTCGAACAAATATATGGGTACAAATATTTATATTTGTTGTCAAGCATATATGAATCAGGTGACTCGTTTACTATTATGAAGTTGTGATTACAAGATTATATATGACATTAGCCTATAGGTTTGTATTATAAAAAAAATACAAAAATTTGAAAAGTAACTAAATTAAGGATCAGTTTTAATTTAAATTAGATTTCATTGCTCTCCTCTATATATATTAATTATGTCATATATAGAGTAGCAAAAGTTGCAAAACTAGAAAATTTCTATTTAGTAGGCTTACTGAACTGTATTGTTTTAATTTTTTTTATTTTTAAAAGGCAATTATATAGCATATTTTTACAAACATATAGACTGTTAAAGACAAAGCTATGTAATAGAATATACGATGACTTCTTAAATAATCATCTGATGATTATATATTGAAAAAAAAATATAGTAGAGAAAATGTGATGTCGATAATCACCAACAATATTTTTACTATAAGAGAAAATGTGACGTCGATGATGTAACCGACAATTTTACTAAAATACAAATAGATGGAAGCACTTCTCCTAAGTTTATGACAAGTTCTTCAATAATATATGTTTAGGTAAATATTTATTATATGTTTACTATTAGCATCAATTTGTAATTTATATAATATCATGCAGTTAATAATATTGTGTTTTTAACTATACAACTTAACTTTACTAGAATACTTTAATTAAAATAAAAAATTTGTTGGCCATTATGATCATAAAAAAAAAATTGGCCACAATGATCCTAAATACTCTTATGTGAAGATGTACTAAGGTGTCTTATATTAGAAATTGAAGAAGTTATTGGTCTATTTGCAACTAACACCCAGCTTTAAATATAGATCACATGAACAGAGCACCCACCTAACTAAACCTAACTAATTAATGATAGAATCTTCCAAAAGCTGTTACCTTGTGAGTATGTGATTATGACCATCCTATATTTTGGTTACTTGTTAGACTTCATTATTTCTTTTTAGTTCATTTTTATGATATTCTGTTTTAAGTTATTCTTCTTAGTTTTTGTGGATGTTTTGTTACTACTGGATTAATTGTTGTGTGGTGTAGTACCATGTACCAACTTAAATCTTTTATTTTTGTGTGCTTAATATAGACTCCGGTTAATATGATATTGGTGTTATTTCAACCTAAATGTCACCAACTCCAAAACCTATTAGATAGGTTTTAAGCGATGAATCTAAACCGTTCAATCCGATCTACTTGATAAGTGATGCATTTACATGTAAAATTTATAATTTTTGAATTATTTTAGTATCAAATCAAGTGGTCAAATGTGGAGGTTCTTTAAGTTAATTTTAATGCATTCATTTTTCATCAATTTTTTACCGCTTGACTTATTACTAAAATAATTTATAAATTTTATGTGCAAACACATACTCATTAAGTAGGTTTCAACGGTTTAAATTTGTCATTTAGAATTTTGGATTTAGGGTGTATCAGTTTTGATGGCGGTGGACTCGGCCCACGAAGAAAGCCCAGATTTACCTTGCAATTGGATTTACCCAATAACACACGAAACATGCTACTTTGCTCAGAAATCTAACGGGTTTACAGACCCGATAACAGGGCTACTTGAAAAAAGAAAGAAAGATGCATGCTTGTGAAAGCTAAGAGCGCACATGTGCATGGAGGGAAAGAATATATAATAATCAATTCAAGCCAAGAACATATCCCATTTTGGTGGAATATATATATTATATAGTTTCCACTTTACACCAATTAAAGTTCAATTTGGACGCACCTTTGAGCAAAGAATAAAAAAAAACAAAGAGAGTGAAATAATCTACTTAATTGCTATTAATTCGATTAATTTTGAATTAGTAAATTTATTAATCTTAGTTTTGTTGTGAAATATTGAATGGGTGTGTCCACTTCAGAACATTTCTCATGTCTCATATATATATCTCTCTATATATTTATAGAGGTTAGCTAATATCAAAACGTTTGTTCCTAGGCCGTGGAACAAACGCTTCAGTTTTTATATTTTCAAAGTTAAAAAGGTCAATCCAAACCGTTCAATATTCAATCTATATTAAAATGTGTTTGGAGACCAAATTTTATATTTTTTTGAATTGTTTTACTATTTATTAAGTCAGTTTTAAATTGTTGTTTTCAATGATCCAGAAATTTTTCACTGTTTATTAAAATCAGCGATTTTAAAACTGACTTAATAAATAGTAAAAAAATTCCAAAAAACGTAAAATTTGGTCTCCAAGCACATTTTCATATTGAGAACACATCTAAGGGTTTCGATCGACCATTTTGACTTTGAAAATCGAAAAACCAATTGGTTGCACCACGGCTCCGGACCAAACGTTTTGATATTAGCCAACCTATATATATATATATCCCGTAAAAAAATTAATTGTCAAATCAGACGCATCTTTGTAGTAATATTTTTTATTTTTGTGTAAGATACTAATTTTTAATGATGAATATATAATATATAAACACTCATTTTTTAGAGACTATATATAATTCAGAAAAAGCAGTTATTATCAATTTATGAATATAATTTTTGAATTGGAATATGGCACACGTAATGGAAATTAATTAACAGTGAAATTAAGAAGCATAAACCCTAATTTTCATTACACGGAAGCTAAGAATATATACCCCTTCAAATAAGAGAGCTCTAGGAGAGTCAGTTCTTCCAATGCCATTACCATCTACAACCATCTCTCTCCGGATTTAATTCTTTGGGACAAGAATCTATCGCTACAAACGAAACACATCTCCCGGGCCCAATCTCGAAGCTGAGCTCGTCTAAGGAGCACCTCAAAGAGCTTTCAAGTAAGCACTGTATAATTATTGTATATATTGATATTAATTAAGCACTACTCCTATATAAAAGGGAATATTTTGATTTTGAATCCAGTAGTTTATGGTATAAATATGGAAACATATATAGTTATCTACTTCAGAACTGAAACTAGGGGGTGCCAATGAAACACTTTTAATCTTTTACCCGACTCGTATCATATACAATAAGGCAGGTATGGGTGTATGGGTAATAAATAAAAAATTGTTAGCTTAACGGATAAGGGTTTGGATAACAGCTATTTTATACCCGTTACCAAAGGTAATTGATAAATATTAAATTATTTATGATATTTTTATTTATACATATAATTAACTATATATTTTTTTGTTATGTTGATTACATTGATTTATACAACAATTTATATTGTTTCTTAATTAATAACTTATGATAAAATTGAATTATATACCATTTTATATCGTTATATTTGATTAATAATTTATTATTTTTAAACTAATGGAATAAAAAATTATAATTTTATTATTTTGTGATATTACGTACATGATGTGTTTAATATATTTTTTTTTTGTTATATTATAGATTAAATTTAAACTATTAATTTATTCGATAATTACACATTATTCTTTTTGTTATCATATATCTTAACGGGTAAGGGTAGGGTATGAGGAAGGCCAAAACTTAACGGATAAGGGTAGGATATGAGTAAGGACAAAACTTAATGGATAAAGGTAGAGTATGGATATATGAAAATGCATCCACCCGATCCGTATAGTACCCATTGACATCCATAACTAAAACCTCTCTCTTCTTTGTGAAAAAAGGTACCACAATGACAATTATAAAAGAGAGCTTGAAAAGGCTCTGGAATACTGAGGAAATGAGAATCCTGGTGCTGGTCAGCCTATCCTTGCAATTTGGCCTGGTCTTCTTGTCTCCCTTGAGAAAACGCACTAGCCAAAAGCTCCTAATCCTTCTTCTCTGGTTCTTTTACCTGTTTGTTGATTACGTTGCCACCTTGGCAATCAGCAACCTTCTCAGGAGGCAAAACGTAGGCGCTGGTGGCGTAGACCTGATGGCCTTTTGGGTTCCTTTCCTCCTCCACCTTGGTGGGCCAGACACCATTACATCATTTTCAATTGAGGATAATGAGCTCTGGTGGAGACATTTCCTCGGATTGGCCGTTCAGTTTGTTATAGCATTTATGGTATTGCTTGAGTTGGTAGCTATTCCCCAGCTACGTGTAGCAGCTGCCCTTGTTTTCATTGCTGGATTGGTCAAGTACTTAGAGAGAACTTGGGCTCTCCGTTCTTCCAGCATGGATCAATTGCGAAGTTCAATGTTCAAACCCAAATCAATTACGAATGTTGGGAATAGCACTAATATCACAAGAAGTAATGAGTCACTGCCTTCCAATATACTTGATGCCTATGATTTATTTAAGAGAACCATGCCTCTTGTAGCAGACCTCAGGCTCACCTTCTTAAAACTACACCATTACCAATTTTATTCCCGGAACTATGGTGTACGTAAGGCATTGAAATTGGTGGATATAGAACTTTCATTCGTATACGATGTGCTTCACACCAAGGCTATCATTATCAATGGTCCACGTGGTTGCCTCTGGCGATTTGTCTCTCTTGGGATGATCTTCTCTGCTTTCGTACTCATTCTTAAGAATGACAAAAGAGGTTACGCAAAAGAAGACATCATAATATCTTACGTTTTACTTGGTTCTGCTCTATTCATGGAATTGATTTCCCTTCTTCTAATCATATTCTCTGATTGGATGATAGTCGCACTTGGACAAAAGGAACACAGTCTACTAAAGAATTTGGCAGTTATTATTGCCAAAGTTATGTCATGTTTTTTCTCGGAGAGCAAGCCCCGGTGGTCAAACTCAATGGGTCAATACAGTTTGTTGAGTTTTACCCTGAGAGATAAAAATACCATCATTAAAAGGATTTTGGGTGCTGTTAAGCTGAAAAAGTTTTGGGACAACTTTATTTTCATTCACTCTGTTCCTGTGCCAAGCAGGTTAGAAGAGATTTTATATGGACAGCTCGTACCTGTGATCAGTTTGCAGGAGTTAAAAGATCGCAAAGGAGAGAGAGTAATCGAAAAGGAGGCAATTAACCCTTTGATGACATGGTGCATCAATAAAAGGGAATTTGACCAGAGTATTCTAATATGGCACATTGCCACGGATCTCTGCTTCCACACCCACAATGCTAGGAATGACAATCACACTCACTCAGAGATCCGTGAAATAAGTTTGATAATTTCAAACTACATGGTGTACCTTTTAATAATGCAACCGTCCATGATGCCGGATGGAATTGGGAAAATAAGATTTCAGCACACCTGTGCCCATGTCAAATTTTACATTCACACAAAGAGAAGTGGGCTTACGTAAGAAGAGGCAAGAAAAGCATTATTGGATTTGCATTTAGACATGGATGATAATATCTCAGGGGACAAAATTACATGGTCGGTGTTGTCTGATGCGCTCTCGCTTGTAAAACAGCTAACTGTGATGGCAGAGGATCGGAGGTGGCGCCTTATCAGTGGAGTTTGGATGTAGATGCTGGGCCATGCGGCTATAATTAATTGCAAGACGAACTACCATGCCAAGCAATTGAGCCAAGGAGGAGAATTTCTCACGCACCTCTATCTGCTCATGACTCACATGTGCATTGGAGATACTGTTTGAATTTTAATAATTATCAAGTGTTCTAGTTAAGCAGTAAAACTCTTGGAGCTCATAAATAATCTTCCTTACTGCTTGACTTTCTTATTTAATTTCTTCTTAGTTTTTGTGAATGTTTTATTTTACTACTGGATTTCTTGTGTGCTGTACTACTATTATATATGTACCAACTTAAATCTTCTACACAGAATAAGGAGAAGAGAATGTTTGTGTGCTTAATAATTTTGTTGTTAATTTGATCTTTTATACTGTAGATATATTCATCCTTAATAAGTCTTGAATAATTAAAAAGATTCATGTTCCACCAAAAATTTCTGAATATTTCTTGTCTGACATATGCAATATTGTTGTCTATTACGAAATAAGGAATTTCATTTCATATATTAAGAGCCCCCAACAAACATGATCAGATCAAAACCTAATCAAAGAAATTTCTAATTTTTTTTCGCATATACAATGACAAATACCCTGGTAAGTTCTTTTCGCATATATTAAGAGCCGAGATACCAGGAAGCTCACATTCACCATCTGTTACTCCCCTAGTTCCAATGTCTTTCACATAAATGAGGGAGACATAAGGAGGTAGTTTGTATGATATTAAATTTAATGGCACGGATTCTAATTTCCACTAATTGCTATCCGTAGGTTGTACTAGGTGAAGTGGCAATGTGAGGTTGATTACGTTGAATAGGCTCAATTGAATGTCATCTCTTCCCGGGTGGTACTATCCTTTATATTAGTTATAGGTTGCAAGAAAGAGAAGCATTTTTTATTTAAGTCAAGTAAATAGATTTTTTATGGCAATTAACTTGGATAATTTGGTGTCTTTTGTGTGTTTTGTGGATATATGGCATGTAATTTGGATAATTTGGATAATTTTTATGGCAATTAACTTGTTTGGTATCTTTTGTTTGTGATTGTGGAATATTAATTATTGACTAACAAATTTGGTGGGGGCTGTGTTAAAAATAATAACGGCTATAATTCAAATTAGTAATTAATAGACTAGGAGTTAGTGGGTAGGAGTTAGTAGTTAGTGGTTGGTAGTTGTAATTAATTACAACGGCTAGTTTTTTATTTTTTCTTTATAAATAGAGATGTATGTAAAATCTGAAAATAAGATTGCAATAATAAGTTGTTTTCTTACATCTTTTTCTCTCTTACAAAAATTAACATGGTATCAGAGCAAAAGACTCTGTGACCGAAAAAACTACAAAAACGCAACAAATTTCAGCAAAGGAGAAATGGCTCAAGAAGAAGCAATGAACTTCTCCAAACTAACAAACACTTTGCTCAATGGCAAAAATTACGTGTCATGGGCAAGGGCAGCATCCAGGGCCTTGAGTGGTCGAGAGATGTTAGAATACATCACTGGTGAAAAGAAAAAAACCAGAAATTGCAGACGCAAACAAGCTAACTCCTGACGAAACGACGTCAACAAAACAATGGAGAACAACAAACGATAGAATCATTACCTCACTACTAAATTCCATGGAGCCGGCTGTATCCGACCTCTTCATGATGGCCGAAACAGCACATGATTTATGGGAAGCGGTAAAATCTATGTATGGTCAGCAAAATAATTTCTCACATATTTATCAACTCATGCAGGAAATTCAACAAGAAAAACAAGGGTCGAGAAGCCATACGGAGTACCTTAGTGCTCTTGAGAAAAAACGAAATGAGCTTCGATCATATCGGCCAATAACAACAGATCTGACCATACTCCAAAAACGAGCTGAAGAGGATGATATTTTTCAGTACCTCGCGGGTCTAAACCCGAGCTATGAAGCCGTAAGATCTCAAATCATGACCACGGTACCTCTTCCCTCTTATTCTCAAATTAAAAGTTTAATCCAACAAGAGGAAAGTAGAAGACTTGCCATGAATGGTCAACAAATTGTAAGCCATGAGGGACACGAAACCCATGGCTTAGCCGTGAAAAATCTCAATTTTAATCAAAATTCTAGCTCACAAAATCACCCAAATCAATCAAAAAATGTGAGATGTAACCACTGTAAAAAAGATGGTCACACTCAGGATAGGTGTTGGCACCTTTATCCCCATCTCAAACCAAAAAAATTCAAAAACAATGACCAGAATCGAAATTGGGAGAAAAACAGTGAAAAAAACAGAAGCTATGCCGTTTCAAATGAAGAGAAAGGGCTTAATGGGCTAGTGGGTTCGTCTGGAAGTGGATTCGGACCCAATAACACAAGCCAAACCTCTATTGGGAGTGGTTTTTCGGCTAATGGATCCAATTACCAAAATTTCGGACCCATTAAGGAGAATTTCGGACCCAATAACCAAACTGCCAATGGACTCTCCATTTCTGGCGCTGGCGGGTCACTCTGGAACGGGTCAGGCGCTGGCGGGTCATCCTGGAACTGGTCAGGAGGCAATTTGAGCGGAAATGGGTCATTTTCAAGCGGGTCAAGCCATGGAGATCAAATGCAACAAGTTTTATAGCAGCTTTCTGCGCTGATAAGCAACCAAAATGCTCCAAGTGCTTGTGGTATTGTCTCTAACTCAAAAGATTTATTTTTTAATCAAATAATTATAGATAGTGGTGCAACAGACCATATGTTTGGTAACAAACAACTATTGTCAAACCTCAACTCGACCAATGGTAATAAATATGTATTGGTTGCAAACGGTATGAAGGCAAAAATAAACGGTATAGGAGAAATTAACTTGTGTAACAAACAAATTAAAAATGTTTTGTATTTAGAGACATTTCCTGTAAACTTACTTTCAATAAATAAATTAACACAAGAATTAAATTGTAATGCAATATTTTCTTGTAAAAATGTTGTATTTCAGGACCGGGAAACCGGCATCACGATTGGTGAAGGAATTCTTAAAAATGGACACTATCTTTTGAACTCCAAAATAAATTTTTGTGCTTCCGCAAAAGTCGTTAACTCTGACCTTTGGCATAAAAGACTTGAGCATCCTTCCGACAAGATTTTAAAGAGTATCTTAGATTTTAAAATTTTGAATTGTACTAATTGTGAAATTTGCAAGTTAGCAAAACAAACAAAGCTTCCTTTCTCTCTTTCTACTAGTAAAAGTAAAGCTATTTTTGATTTAGTACATTCCGATGTATGGGGACCAGCCCCAATTGATGCGTATAATGGATTCAAATATTTTGTCTTATTTATTGATGATTTTTCAAAAGCAACTTGGTTATATTTACTTAAATCTAAAGATGAAGTGTTTGATTGTTTTTATGAATTTTTATGTCTCATAGAAACACAATTTAATACAAAATTAAAAATCTTTAGATCGGATAATGGAACCGAATTTATAAATAAAAAAATTTCAAATATCTTTAAAGAAAAAGGTATTATACACCAAACAACTTGTATAAATACTCCCGAACAAAATGGAGTATCGGAGAGAAAAAATAGACACTTATTAGAAATGACACGATCTTTATTATTTCAAAATAATGTTCCTAAAATTTATTGGTCGGATGCTGTACTTTGTGCCACTCATTTAATCAATAGATTACCTAGTGTTATCTTAGAAAACAAAAGTCCATTAGAAATTCTTTACCAACAAAAAATCAATTATGACCATATGAGAGTATTTGGTTGTACAAGTTTCGTACATATCAAAAGAAATGACAAACTTGATTTTGTATCACAAAAAATTATTTTTTTTAGGATACTCATCTTACAAAAAGGGTTATAAATGTTATGATCCAATTCATAAAAAATTGTATCTTTCTAGAAATGTTACATTTTTTGAAAATCAACCATATTTCAATGAAAAAGAAGCAATTCATCAAATATACACAAATAATCAAAATGATAATATAGTATTGCCCTACTTAGATGATTTAAATTTTATTCCTAGAAATAATCATCAAGTTGAGAATAATAATCAAGAAAATGAGATTAGTAATGACACAAATGAAAATGAAATATTAGAAAATTCAACAGTTAGAAGATCATCTAGAGAACGACAACCTTCAACTAGACTTAGAGATTATGTGACCTACTCGGTACAATATCCAATAGAAAATTTTGTTTCATATGATAATATTTCAACCAAATACCACACGTTTCTCACTAATATTGAAAAAGAATTGAAACACCATACGTAAAAAGTGAAGATCAACTCGCGGATATCTTCACCAAAGGCTTGGATCCGGGTCCATTCGAGAAAATTAGAAGCAAGCTAGGATTGTACGATATATACATTCCTAGCTTGAGGGGGAGTGTTAAAAATAATAACGGCTATAATTCAAATTAGTAATTAATAGACTAGGAGTTAGTGGGTAGGAGTTAGTAGTTAGTGGTTGGTAGTTGTAATTAATTACAACTACCAACCACTAACTACTAACTCCTACCCACTAACTCCTAGTCTATTAATTACTAATTTGAATTATAGCCGTTATTATTTTTAACAGGCTGACAACATTAAAATATTATTTAAAAAAACTACAATCACGATCGGCTGATAATCGTTCTTGATAGCTGATCTGATTCTCCAAGATTTAAAAAAGAAGAAGGAATAGATGTTTACTAAAAGGCCGTTCGTGATGATTAAAATCAGTATCGGTTGTTCTTAAAGGCCGTTCTTGATTGTCAACATCAGTATCGGCTAATCCAAACGACCATTCCTGATTATGGAATCAGTATCGGCTCTTTGACCGATCCTGATTGTTGGTACTATCAGTAACGCATGGATCTGTATCACCCCTAGGTCCGTTACTGATGTCCCTTATTTTTACCGTTATTGCTGATTCTCCACTAGTGCTTCCACTCTAAACTCTCAATATTGATGTTTCATACCTTACCTAACGCGTTTTATAATAAAATATCTCATTTTATATATTATCCTCCTTTACTAGAAACTTCTTGGAAGTGATGGATCTGGATGTGATGAAGTTAATTAGTAATTAATTTTATAATTTGTTTAACTCGGTTAGCTAGGTACCATCTCTCCACCATTCACACCATCGATGCACCCGATCGAGGTGCAAGCAATTAAGCCAGGCATTCACATGGAGGGAATAATTCTAGCACATGGAAAATCATTCCCTTCGAGGCAGATCTGAGGTGTATACAGTTCATTTTGTTTAATTAATTCAGTTGATCACTTAGATATTTAGTTTATGTCACACCATTGACTTCACACTTGTATTTAAATTCATTAGTCAAACTCAAAGACAGATTTCGATGTTAACTCAATTCATTTGTTTAATTCAGTTGATTTAATAGAGTAGTTTAGATCAAATATCTGCATATACAGCTGCTCATATATATGTACGTTCTAAACAAGAATAGAAAATGATTAACTAGCAGAGTTGTTAATCTACAATTCATAACTTCACACATGCAAATGAGGCATCATAGGCTGTGTTACATTCATTTGACATGCATGCAGTACATTACATATGGCATTGGTAATCATTGGCCACACAATTTGCTTGTCATATCTACAGCTAATCACTGTAGTAGGCTCATTTATATTTATTCACTACAATCTAATTAAGTGCAAGGGTTATTTTGATTTATCTTTTTCATAGCTCTATAATTTCCATTTTTCGAAACGATGTCATTAGAATTTGGAACCTAGTCTCACCACCCTGATTTATAAGTGGTTAATCTTTTAATTTGCGTGTTAATATTTTAAATTCCAATTTATCTTGAGTTTGACTTGAAACAAATCTAGGTTAGGTTTCAAAAAAAATATATATAATTGATCGAGTATTGTCACACTATCTTGAATTGACAGGACCAAAATTCAAATATGGGTAGTTACATGCATAAACTGACTTTTTTTTGCATATATATGCATTAATGTAAAGGTGTTGAAGGATGTTATGAAAAAAAAAATAACATGTTTGTGTGAAGTTCTTAATGTACTTACTAGCTATATATGTATGTTTGTTGCATGATTTGAATTTACTTTACAAATTATGACAGGAAATGATAAAACAAACGGCAATTGTTTATCACTCGAGCTGAAAGCAGAACCTGACACGAGAACCGTATACAAGGCTAGAATGTCAGGTTATGTTTTCTTTATTTTGGTTTTATTTTCTTCCTGGTTCCTTTTGTTAAGGTTTTGGTTTTTTGTTTTAATTAGTAGCTCTCAGAGGTGCACTGGAGATTTGTTGTACAAACATGCATGCCAAGTGTTCTCAGAGGTGCTCTCAAAGGTGTTTTAATTAGTAGCTCTCAGAGGCGCTCATAGGGTTTTTTGTTGTTTTTGTTATGTAGAAATATGTATGCCAAGTGTTGTAACATTTCTAGAATATATATGTATATGTATTTATGATTGATATTTATTAAATTATGGATATATATCAGCTTATGTTTGTTGAATGTTCAATGAATATTATTAATTTCTATATGTTGTGTTGAATATTTATTGAATTAACTATGTGTAATATTTTATGTTTAATGGCTAGCAAATTAATATGGGTGCCAGCCAATAAATAATTGTTAAAAAAATCAAAACATACACGGTTCAAAACAACAAACCGGGTATGGTTGTCAAAAAAACACGGATGCCTTGTAGAAATCGTGTAAATAACACTTGTTAGTATACACGGTTACTTTGACAATGTAGAAATCGTGTAAATAACACTTGTCACTATTTTCTGCACTTTTTTGTGGGAACTGACATGGTTCACCTCTATTAACCGTGTATGTTAGTACTATATAGTCACGGTTCGCTAATTGTGTACAACTTACCTACCTATTCATACACGACGCTCACTGACATGGTCATTGAACCGTGTGTCATTAGCTTTTCAGACCGTGTATAGTCGTATTTTCTACACTAGTGTGATATCCCTGCCGGATGCTATAGTTTATGGAGTCTACTAAGCAAAAAAATTATATATATATATATATATATAGAAAAATGCTAATATGCTACGCATAGCATAGAGGGCCTCCGTGCTACGGCTCAAAATTTAAGTTTTCAAAATCCTAACGGTTGATCCGAACCATTCAGCATGATCTCCATATGAGTATGTACTTGCAAACCAAATTTTACATTTTTTAAAAAAAAATTTACTATTTTTTTAGATAGGTAGAAAATCACTTAATCTGAATACTTTGTACCATTCAGATCGTTAGGATTTTGAAAACTCAAATATTGAGCCGTAGCACGGAGGCCCTCTATGCTACGCGTAGCACCGTAGCCAACTCCTATATATATATATATATATATATAACATTTATTTGCTAGGTAGACGTGCGTGTGCGTGTGCATGTGAGTAGGACTACGGTGTTCCTAAGTTCACCTAGCCTCTTTGTGAACTCAACTCTAAAATTGTCAGATTGACTTCAAATGACGAATCTGAACCTTTAAAACCCATCTACCTTATGAGTGATGCATCTACATAGAAAATTTTAAAATTTTCGAATTAATTTTGTATAGAGTCAAGTGGTAAAAAAACATTCAATAAATGAATGCATTAAAATTAATTTATGAACTTTCTAATTTTGACTATTTGACTTTATACTAAATTAATTTGAAAGTTTAAAATTTTTGCATGAAGACGCATCACTCGTAAGATGTATGAGTTTCAACATTTCGGATTCATCATTTAAAATCAATCCGATAAGTTTTATAGTTGAGTTCACAAGAAGACTTGGTGAACTTAGGAACACCCTAGTTTTACTCTATATATATATGTATATATGTATTATGAATGCCATAGTCTATCGAGTCTATCCGGACGCCTTAAACTAGGACGTACCCTGAAGGGAGGCATTGAGGTATATATGAAGTGTTGTTAGTGAACGAGAAAGTTGTTGGTGATCCCCCATTGTAATTAGGAACAACTTTGCATGAAGCATGCATGGTTGACTACAAGCCGTTAATCTCGGACACCTTGGTATTATCTATATATTCTCTTATAATTATTAGAAAATAGATACAACTGGGTATATATTAAGATTCATTTACTGTACCCATTGACTATAAATTAATCACGCCATGACAGATATCCATGTGCAAGCCAATTGTACTCCATATGCAGTTAAATCTCGGTATAACAATAGTGTAATAGAGTTATTAATTAACCAGCTGTCATGTTATTTGCTGCACTTGAACGAATTTGTTAAAAGTATGTTGACTTTGTAAAATATTTTTCCGTGCCATATGGTCCTGCCATAAGCTGAACTTGTAATAGAACGCAATTCTAAGTTATCAACACAACACGCTTCACAAGGAAAAGTTAAAACAAACCAGTAAGCAGTTGTCATTCTCTTGGAAACCTCCATCTCATCTCTCCTCCAATCTAAATTTTTCAGAGCTAAATAGTGATAATATTAATGTAGAGTCAAAGGAAGAATTATTAACATCTTCATAAGCTGAACTTGTAAAATATTAATGTTGATTTTGTAAAATATTTTTCCGTGCCATAAGCTGAACTTGTAATAGAACGCAATTCTAAGTTATCAACACAACACGCTTCACAAAGAAAAGTTACAACAAACCAGTAAGCAGTGGTTAGCTAGCTCTTTTGTCTCTTCCCAAAGCCAACCGACAGTTATCGTTCTCTTGGAAACCTCCATCTCATCTTTCCTCCAATCTAAATTTTTCAGAGCTAAATAATGATAGTATTAAATTATTAATGTAGAGTGAAAGGAAGAATTATTAACATCTTCATATCTATCATATGGATTGTATATGCTCAAAAATTCTTGAATACTACAATTAACAGCAAAAAAAAAAAGAAAAAGAAAAATACTAACATTATTTTATACTACCATTTCAAAGTCAGCCACTGAAAGAGTGCCACGTGGCAGTCTCTTAATGAATGTTTTATAAAGGCATGGATCAAGGCCTTGATGTGTTTCTCGTGCGTATTCATAGCCGTTGATCATAGCCATTAAGATTCCACCAAAACAAAACAAACTGTGATAATTGATGACAAAGACATGTGAACTACCTCGATATGTGTACAAATTGACTAGGACTCAATTGTTAGGTCGTCCCATCTAAATTGTCCCACCAATTAAAAGAGAGAGAGAGTAATTAAATTAAGGAGAAGGTTATTAGAGCGCTAGGAGACTTAACTATTCCAACAATTACATTAGCATCTACAAACAACTCTTTCCGTATTTGACAAGAAGCACTGAGTGAAGGGGGCAGTTTCACATCCAAGGGAGAAGGTTCAATTAACAGTTCGAGCAGAAGGTCAGCTGCATTTTTCCAAGGAATAGGCGAAGCAGATCACTCAAAATGAATCACATCACCCAACATCACCCGGCATAATCTCGGAGCTGAGCTTGTGTAATTAAGGAGCAGCTCAAAGAGTTTCCAGGTAAGCACACTTTATATATTGAAATTAAGGAGAAGGATATTAGAGCGCTAGGAGAGTAATTATTCCAATAATTCTATTAGCATCTACAAACAACTCGTTCTGTATTTGACAAGAATCGTGTCGTGAAGGGGGCAGTTTCACATCCAAGGGAGAAGGTTCAATTTACTGTTCGAGGAGAAGGTCAGCTGCATTTTTCCAAGGAATAGGCGAAGCCGATCACTCAAAACGAATCACATCACCCGGCATAATCTCGGAGCAGCTCAAAGAGTTTTCCGGTAAGCACACTTTATATATTGAAATTAAGCATTTAACCTATCTTAAAGGGTATCTTTAGATTTTCAATCCCCTAGTTAGCTCTTCACTCCTATTATTGGATCAAGTGAAATTTATAGCTGAGAGACTTCATCCGGCCCGTCTTTTGTCTTAAAAAAAATTCAAAAATTCACTATTCATTGTTGAACCTAATATTATATTTTTCATAAACTTATCTAAATAAATATATTTTTTCTTTAGTGCCATTAGATTGAAAAATAAAAAAAGTTTAGCGTTGAAAACAATTACGCCTTATCTAGAGATCAACCAATTACATCTTATCTAAGAGTCAAACACTTACACTCCCGGAAAGGGGAAGGAGAAACAGTTCTCCACCTTAACCAATGGACTATTCTATACCAAAACCGACTAATAGAAATATAATCATAAGTGCGGAATACAAAACTTGATTCCATAACATTGGCCATGGAATCCTTAAGTCTGAAGAGTCATCTCCAAGAGCACGAGACAAGTTTTCAACGGCAATAAACTCTTCTCGCCTTTACATCGCATGGTCATGGATCAAGTTTCTAATGTGTCCAAATTGAACTGCTACTTTTAAAGATTTATAAACCCTAATTTCTATTTACGTTCAGATCACAAGCGCATGATCCCACTGTGTAGTATGATTGAGGTGTCGATCCACACGGATAGTGTATTAGATTATAAACAATTTTCACTAGTCTAGGTTCTTAGGAGTTTTTATAAGTTTGATGCGGTGGCGCTAATTGTGCTAAGGTTCAAGTTAAACAGTAAATAGAGGGTTTCTAGGGTTCAGGTTCTTTCATTCTTAATTATGCAAAATATAAATTTTGACGTCTCTCTACGTCACATTTGGCACTGCCACTGTCGCATGCGGTCTAGATTATCCCATAGCTACCCCGCATGCGGCACTGTCATTACCCCGCAGGACGTGCCGAGTTCTTATTTATGCGATTTGAAAGGTTTTCCGATCTTGCAATCGACTTTTGAGCTATCAAGGCTAAAATATTTTTGGTACGCAATTACATTTTTTCCCTATACTACCCTGAAGATGAAATATCCCAAAAACCCTACCTAATCTAGGCGTTTCAAAATATAATCCAAAATTGACAATTTACACTATCCTGCCAAGGGAGCCCACTAGGTTCTAACACTAGTCTTTGAACCACTGCCAAGCCTCGTTAGCTAAAGTGTTCGAAGTACTTGCATGCATTATCCTTCTCACACAAGGATGCAACAACTTACACATATTGGCATGTGGAGGACATTGGCATATAGTAGACAAAACTATGTATGCAAGGACTTAATAAAAAAAATTCAAATAATAAAGAACACTCAAATCAACATAAACAAAACATAAACATAATTAAGAATTCGATTACAACCCTCACCCTAGAGATGAGAAGTATAAAAGGAATAAAATAAAGATAACATAAATTACAACCCAATTGAAGATGGATGAACCTCTGCCTCCATAGATGACGCATTCTTCTCTTGCTTTGCTTCTGATGTCTAACCTTCTCCCTATGAGTAACTCTCTAACCTAACATAGCAATGAGGATAGCTAATATCTATTATATGGACTTAACACAATTAAACACGCACACTAAACCTAATTACAGGAGGGGTATTTATAGCCTTCCTAAATGAGAGGAGGAGTATTGGAAGTAATGGAGAAAGTGAAAACTTGGAGTGCATAGCTAAGATAGCTTGGGTCTGAAGCAATTGCGTCCTTCTAGAAGAATTATGCCGAAAATAGAATCAACGATGGAGATTTGATCAGTATCAAACAGTCCACAGATCGTGCGACATAGGTCTATGCTGTATGCGGCATAGGGGAGGTCACATAGCTTCCTGACTTAGCAGATTTTGTTGTAATTTTGTCATTTTGCATGTTGTGCGTTCGTGTGCAGTGTTGCCTGCCTTCGTGCAGTGTCGGTGAAGCCGTGTGGGTTGCGGGCTGAGCAGAAGTCTCGCGTGCATGTGGCTCTGTCTCCTGATCTGATATGTTGACTGTGTATGTCACTTCAGGTAGTGCTAGTGCCTGACTATGTACCTTGTATGGCTTACTTCTGCTCTTGGACCTTATGCGACGTTCCAATCTACCACATTTTCTTTCTTTTGCTCGTGAAACACTTCGAGTAATGACTTGGTTGGCTTGTTGATGGTCCTCGTCTGGTCCTTTGATAGGTTCACCTTCTAAGGTTGGATGGTGATCTCCTTCTGGTTCCTTAGCAAGTCCATCTTCCAAAGTTTTGGTGGTTTCGCTAGAAGTTGAAGTGATTGTGGTTGCATACATGAACCCTAGTAGTCCATCTGCTATGCGGATGTAGACATGGAGCTCCTTGTCACTACTATACCATGCGGTCATAAGTTGACGATGCTCTACTAGGTATGTAAGGTTGATGTAGGGATCACTATGCACCTCCTCTTCTAGTATGGTTACCTCTAGGTATTTAGCAAAGAGGGAAACGTATGCACCAATTGTTATATCAAGGTCTTTACGTGTCTCCTTGGCTACCTTAAGTGCTCTATGATGAAGAACCCTAGATTGGGTGGCCATTGTTGATGAAGTCCCTTCAATTGAGCGAAAAAGAGGATGTCTCTATCACTCACTTCTGTGTTGAACTCTCCAATTGGGAAGATTGAGTTTGTCAAGAGCATGTGGGCAAATCTCAATGGTTTGTTGTAGATGTATGTGGATAGCCTAGGCCTCCCTCAATCTGCTCCTTGAAGAGAGTGTTTCTCCCAAAATGCCTCCCTCTCTACCTTGGTACCATGAGACATGTGCCCGCCATAAGGTAGACCGAGTGCTTCATTGATACCTACCGTGGTGACAGTGTAGCGCTTATTGTTGAGGTTGAAACTTATTTTTTCACCTTCTTCTTGTAGGGTTGCTAGAAACTCTATGATGGCACATGTATAGGTTGGCTCATGCCTCAATTTGAATGTCAATTCCCACAGGTTGATTGAAGATAGAAGTATACGTACTTCATCGTAAATCTCCAATTTCTTGAGAGAATAACAACACGACCCTTCGGAAACTTTCACAGTGCGCTCCTGCAAGATTTGAAAGCGTGCACAATGTTCTTCAAAAGGAAACAACATCCCAATCAGCTTGCTATTGTATGGTGGTGTGGATGGTCGAGATTGATCATTGGCTTGGTTGAATTCGGCCATTGATCACCTTTTCTGTCTGCCCTGCCACTTAGGCGTGCGGCCTCGGAGGTGGCGTGCGACCTGGACTTAGAAGAAATTTCTGGCTGAAAATCAAAAAGCTACTAAGGAAGAAGAAGAACTCGAAAATTTAGGAAAAGGTTGTGAGGAGGGAGAGAGATTTGGATGCCCTTCTTATAGAGGAGCATTAGATAAGGAAAGTCGTGGCAAGGATAGGAGGAGTGGGGTAACCCATAATCTCATCTCTATTTTCAAACAATCTAAAAATAAGTTTTTCTATAATTCAAAAATAGAGAATCATCTAAAAATAGTCTTCCTGCGGCCTCTGACGTGCCGTACACGGTATCCCGTGAGGTAAGAAAACTCGGCCGACAATTTTCCTAACACAGTTCTTCCCTATGTCGCATGCGGGTAAGGTATGTCGCATGCAGACTCAACTTAGACCCTATTTCTACATTTTTCTGCAGTCTGTCTGGTTGGTACCGTACGGAGCTTGAGCATACCCCGCATGCGGTATGGAATGGTACTGTATGGGTTGTATACTGAATAAAAGAATGGTTCTTCTTGTCCTTGGTTTCTTGCTATGTCACAATCCTAATCATCTACCTGTTAGTTTTGGTTTAGTAAGTTACCCATGACTCTAAACTGAAAAAGTGCGTAAAAAGTAAAAAGATCGTGGGTTGCCTCCCACGTAGCACTTATTTTAGGTCGTTAGCTAGATCTTTCTTGGCTTAGTTGGATGGAGGTGGGAAAGGTGCCCCTTTGGTTAGAGGATGCACGTCGTAGAGTTGATCATCCTTGGTTGCAATGCATCGAGTTGATTCTCGTGGATTGACCTCCAATCGATGGTGAGAACACTCCCTCTAGAGGTTCTTGAAGCAGTCTCATGCGTCGCTAAGAGATTCTCCATCCTATTGCGCGAAAGAAGTGATACGGCTTCGATACTACACAGTCTTGGCATGTGGAAAGTACTTAGCGTTGAAGGCTTCTGTCATTTGAGCTCAGTTTGTAATTGAACTCGATTTCAATGATTCAAGCCATGATTGTAGTCGTTCTCCTAGGGAGAGTGGGAACAAGCGAAGATGGAGGTTATCAGGTGTGACTCCGTTCACCTTGATCGCGTTGCAAGAATTCTTAAACTTGTTGAGGTAGATCTGAGGGCTCTCATCTGATCTTCCTTCAAAAATACTCCTAGTCACCAAGTTGACATAGGTGCTCTTAATGTCAAAATTGTTTGCCTCTATCTCGGGTACTATGATGCTGCTTTGATCTTTCAGATCTTGAGGAAGGGCGAAGTCCCTTAGTGGCCGTGAAGTGTTGGCTCTTACTGCTTGTCCTGCATTAGGAGGTTGGTTCACCATCCCAGCAGGTTGTGATGTGTAATGGGGTAGATTGGCAGCAGTTGGAGGAACACTAATGTTACTCATATTGATAGAACTTGAAGCTAGCTCATCTACAGTTGCGCTTTCCTTGGTTTGGCGAGTAACCTTTGCCTTTGGTTTAGGAGAAGTTAGAGTGTTAGTGGTTCAGGAGTTGGAAGCTCCCGATGGCGGGACAATAAATAAGATAAAATATGCAAGTGCTATAAATATGCTACTAATCCTAATTGATATTTTTGGGGTTTTTATGCAAATAAAATATTCTAAGAATAAAAGTGCGAAAAGTAGGATACAATAAAAAAAATTTGACCTAGTCCCAGCTATTATGTTAGACACCTAATGATAGAGCAAGAATTTCTCAAAAGGAGAATTCTTACTCTCTCTGGCAACGGTGACAAAAAACTTGATGAGTCCAAATTGAACTGCTATTTTTAAGATTTATAAACCCTAATTTCAACTTACGTTCAGATCACAAGCGCATGATCCTACCGTGTAGTATGATTGGGGTGTCGATCCACAGGGATAGTAAAAGAAATTCATTAGTCTAGGTTCTCAGGGGTTTTTATAAGTTTGATGCGGTGGCGCTAATTGTGCTAAGGTTCGAGTTAAATAGTAAATAGAGGGCCTTTAGGGTTCAGGTTCTCTCCTTCTTAATTATGCAAAATATAAATTTTGATGTCTCTCTACGTTGCATGCGGCACTATCACTGTCGCATGCAACCTAGATTGTTCTACAGCTACCTCGCATGCGGCACTATCACTATCCTGCAGGGCGTGCTGGGTTCTTATTTTTGCAATTTGAAAGGTTTTCCAATCTTGCGATGGCTTTTGGGCTATCAAGGCTAAAGTATTTTAGGAACACAATTATGTTATTTCCCTATACTACCCCACAGGCGAAATATCCCAAAGACCCTACCTAATCTAGTTGTTTCCTAATATAATCTAAATTGATAATTTACGCTATTTTGCCAAGGGAGCCCACTGGGTTCTAATCCTAGTTTTTGAACCGCTACCAAGAATCTTTAGCTAAAGTGTTCGAAGTACTTACATGCATTATCCTTCTCACACAAGGATGCAATGACTTTACACCTATTGGTATGTAGAGGATATAGGCATATAGTAGACAGAAATATGTATGCAAGGACTCAATAAAATAGATTCAAATAACAAAGCAAACTCATATCAATATAAACAAAACAAAGATATATATTAAAACATAATTAAGAATTCGATTACAACCCTCACCCTAGAGATGAGAAGTTTAGTTTCTCATGCCCATGGAAAAATAAAAGAAATAAAATAAAGAGAACATAAATTACAACCCAATTGAAGATGGATGAATCTCTATCTCCTCAGATTACGCCTTCTTCTCCTTCTTGGCTTCCGATGGCTACCCTTCTCTCTCTAAGTAACTCTCTAACCTAACCTAGTGGCATCAAAATCCATACGGCCGCATCGATAGCCGTATGGCCCGCACAAACCTCAAAAAAAGACAGTTTTCTGAATTGTAAATCTCAGAATCAATACATTAATTATTTGATATTTGTCTAAATTTTTTTACATATTTATGGACTACACCCTATTGAATGCATATATTGTCTAATATCTTAATTTCATAATAGATCACTTAATTGTGACAATCATATATGATAATATACAATTCATAATTATATTACATATATGCTCAACGTTGGATTATGATCCAACAAGGATGTCTTGCCAAAAACTGCTATATTTTTTTACAATTATGTAATTATTATGTATCTCGCATATGTTATCATTATTTTTGTCAAATTTTATTTGAGGCCGATGGGTTCCGTGTACGCGCGCGGATATTAAATGAAGATGAAAAACAAACAACAAACAGTTCTATAAAAAGGAGTAAGAATTAATTGGATTGCCATATATAAGGATATCCTTTGTCTTCAGTCACTTCCCTTTACAACCATTAGATCTACCAAGCAAGCCGAGCAAATTAAAAGCACATTATAGTTCTTGGTATAAATTCTTTAATCAAATTTTAAAATATGGAAACATATAACATAGATAGTTATCTGCTCCAGAACTGAAACCTCTCTTTTCTTTGTGAAAAAAGGTACCAGGATTTTCTCTCAAACTAAGCACGATGGACAAAAGAGAAGATTAGAAAAGAAGAGTGTTGCGCATTCATTAGCAGAAAGGAGAGAGACAAAGAAAAACGATTAATTTGGCCAAGGGAATATATCTAACAAACAATTTTCAGAATGCCAATAATAAAAGAGAACTGGACGAGCCTCTGGAATGCTCAGGAAATGAGAATCCTGGTGCTGGCAAGCCTATGCTTTCAATGGGGAATGATCTTCTTGTCTCCCTTGAGAAAACGCTCTGGCCAAAAGCTGCTCATCTTTCTTCTATGGTTGTTTTACCTTTTAGCTGATTATGTTACCATCTTGGCACTCGGTAACCTTCTCAAGAAACAAAAAGATGGCACTAGCGGTTCTCACGAGGGCGTAGGCCTTGGGGCCTTTTGGGCTCCTTTCCTCCTCCTCCAGCTTGGTGGGCCAGACACCATCACTTCATTGTCAATTCAGGATAATGAGCTCTGGTTGAGACATTTACTCGGATTGGTCAGTCAGGTTGTTGTAGCAGTGACGGTATTGCTTGAATTGGTGGTTATTCCCCAGCTAGGTGTACCAGCTTCCTTTGTTTTCATTGCTGGATTGATGAAGTACTCAGAGAGAATTTGGGCTCTCCGTTCTTCCAGCATGGATAAATTGCGAAGTTCAATGTTCAAATCAATTAAGAAAGCTGGGAATAGCATAGATATCACACGAAGTAATGAGTCGCTGCTTTCCAATATAGTTGGTGGCCATTATTTATTTAAGAGAACCATGCCTCTTGTAGGAGACCTCAGGCTCACCTCCAATGAGCTATACAATTGTCGAGCTTATTTCCAGAACTGTAGTGTATGGAAGGCATTTAAATTGGTGGAAATAGAGCTTTCGTTCCTATACGATGTGCTTCACACCAAGGCGGTCCTTACCAATGGTCCACGTGGTTGTATCTGGCGATTTGTCTCTCTTGTGCTGATCTATTCTCCTTTCGTACTCTTTCTTATGAATGACGAGAAAACAGATTACGCAAAAGCAGACATCATAATAACTTATGTTTTATTTGGTTCTGCTCTATTCATTGAATTGATTTCCCTTCTTCAAATCATATTCTCTAAATGGATGATAGTCGCACTTGAACAAAAGGAATACCCTCTACTAAAGAAAATGGCACATATTATTGCCACAGTTATGTCATTTTTTTATTCCGAGCGCAAGCCCCAGTGGTCAAACTCAATGGGTCAATACAGTTTGTTGGGTGCTGTTAAGGTGAAAAATTTATGGGATAAGGTGAAAAATTTATGGGATAAGTTTTTCAATCACTCTGTTCTTGTGCGAAGTGAGTTAAAACATCTTTTAGTTGAACAGCTCCGCAACAGGTCGAGTGTCGACTTGCAAGAGCTAAAAGATGGCAAAGGAGAGAGAGTGCTCCAACAGGAGGCATGTAACCATTTGAGATGGAGCATCAAAGATAAGGAATTTGAGGAGAGTATTCTATTATGGCACATTGCCACGGATCTCTGCCATCCCGCCCACGTTGCTAGGAATGACGATGGCAGTAGTCCCCCAGACCGTGACATAAGTTTGATAGTTTCAAACTACATGGTGTACCTTTTAGTAATGCAACCGTCCATGATGCCCGAAGGAATTGGGAAAATAAGATTTGAGGACACATGTGCCGCTGTCGAATTTTTCTATCACAGCAAAGAGAGAAGTGGGTTTACAGAAGAAGAGGCAAGGAAAGCATTATTGGATTTAAGTGAAGCGAATGATGAGTACTTAGAGCAGAAAACAACGTCGGTGTTGTCTGATGCACGCCGGCTTGCAAACCAGCTGCTAGATATTAAGGAAGAGGACAAGAGGTGGCGCCTTATCAGTAGAGTTTGGTTGGAGATGCTGGGCCATGCGGCTATTAATTGCAAGACGTACAACCATGCCATGCAATTGAGCAAGGGAGGAGAACTGCTCACGCACGTCTATCTGCTCATGGCTCACATGTGCATTGGAGATGCTGGAGATGCTGTCCATGGTGGATATTATCGAGCGTTCATAAATAAAATGCTCCTTAAAGCTTGACTTTCTTATTTAAATTCTTCTTTGTTTTTGTGCTTGTTTTATTTTACTACTGGATTTCTTGTGTGCTGTACTACTATTTATGTACCAACTTAAATCTTCTAGACATAATAAGGTGAAGACAATATTTGTGTGCTTAATAATTTTGTTGTCCTGCTAATTCTTTTTGTTGTCAAACAAATATATGGGTACAAATCTTTATATTTGTTCTCAAGCATATGTGAATCAGGTGACTCGTTTGCTATTATGAAGTTGTGATTACAATATTATATATGACATTAGCCTATAGATTTAATTTTAGCATCAATTTGTAATTTATATAATATCATGCAGTTAAAATAAAAATTTGTTGGCCCCCATGATCATAAAAAAAAATTTGGCCACAATGATCCTAAATGTTGTGCTAAGGTGTCTTGCGAAGTAAAAAAAATGTCGGTATTTTACACTAAAATTTTAATTTCAAAATGAACAACTGTTTCGAGCATGTTAATGAAATCAAAATTTGAACAATTTTTTTAAAGAAAAAGAAAGCATTTTTACTGGACGATTTAGAATTTCTTCCTTACTGCTTGACTTTCTTATTTAATTTCTTCTTAGTTTTTGTGAATGTTTTATTTTACTACTGGATTTCTTATTAGTTTTTCTTCTTAGTTTTTATAAATGTACCAACTTAAATCTTTTAGACAGAATAAGGGGAAGATAATGTTTGTGCGCTTAATAATTTTGTTGTTAAATTGATCTTTACTTTATACTGTAGATTCATCCTTAATTAGCCTTGTCTAATCTAAATGATTCATGTTCCACCAAAAAATTCTGAATTTTTCTAATCTGATCAGATCAAAACCTAATCCAAAAAATTTCGAATTTTATTTCACATATGCAATGACAAATACCCTGGTAACTTCTCTTTTATTTTTCGAATTTTATTCTAATAATCACGGAGCAATTTTTAACAGAGTAGAGTAGCACCAGATAAAGATTGAATCCACGTCCTCTACATTAACATACCATTTGAGTTAATTGTCGGACCATACGATTAGAATTCAGACCAATCCGATCCACGCCTATAATCACTACAACAAAATAGAGTATCAGCGACCGGAGATTTGGTCGCTGATAATAACTACGCTGGTCGCTGATGCGTATCAGCGACCAAATTTGGTCGCTGATGGCTGGTCGCAGAAAGCATCGTCACTAATACTCACATGATGACATCACCGGTCGCTGATTGATGTCATTCTGGTCGCTGATAGTGTTTGCTGATGTCATCTAGAGGCTTTCAGCGTCCAATTTTTGGTCACTGATGTTTAAAATT
The DNA here is from genome assembly GCA_025461125.1 of Carex kokanica. NCBI lineage: Eukaryota > Viridiplantae > Streptophyta > Magnoliopsida > Poales > Cyperaceae > Carex > Carex kokanica. The sequence continues at coordinate 775,288 of JAJGRX010000912.1, forward strand.
TGGTCGCTAATACCTTTTTTCAGCGACCAATTTTCGATCACTAATGTTTAAAATTCGGTCGCTAATACCTTTTTTTAGCGACCAATTTTTGATCACTGATGTTTAAAATCCAGTCGCTAATACCTTTTTTCAGCGACCAACTTTCGATCACTGATGTTTAAAATCCAGTCGCTGATATCTTTTTTCAGCGACCAACTTTCGATCGATGATGTTTAAAATCCGATCGCTGATATCTTTTTTCAGCGACCAACTATTTAGTTATGTTTAAAATATGGCCGTTGATACTTGTTTTCAGCGACCAACTATTAAATGCTGCTGATGGTCAAAACATCTAATCAACATATAACAAGATATCAAGATATAACAAGATACAAAACACTGCTGATGGTCAAAACATCTAATCAACATATAACAAGATATCAAATAACAACTAATACAAAACATGTAACCATCAAACATGGTACCAAATAGCAAATTTTGAAACACAAAACATCAAACATCGCACAAAATAACATCTAATACAAAACATCTAAGCATCAAACATCGTACCAAATAACATCTAATACAAAACATCTAAGCATCACACAACGTACCAAATAACATCAAACATCATCATCTGAGTCGTCACTATCGTCATCCTCTCCCTCATTCCCGACGTCATCCTCGATATTGGGCATCGATGAATGGTGTGAGCTCGAACTTCCCTGTCAATAATAGAAAAATCTAATCAATTATGTACATTTTTTTGAAGGAATTAAGTCTGGTGGTGCTTTTTAAGTCTTATTACTGTAATTTTAAAAGAAAATGTAAGAGAGAAATAAAAAAGTAAATTATATATGGTGCCTTATAAGTCTTATCAATTAATTAGACATGTAAGAGAGAAATAAAAAGTAAATCAGATCTTTTAAAAGAAAATTTTCTCTCAGCAATCAATAAACTTCCCATTTATTACTGTAATTTTACCCCAGTACCAAACTTCCCATTTATTGGAACTTTTTAGGATTAGTAAGTAATTACTGAAATTTCAGGCAGCAAAGAAGAAACTTCACAAAAAACAGTGAGCTGGCACAAATCTAACCTTCACAAAACAGTAGATTCCACTGAGTTCTGGACCTTTACAATTTTTGATAATTTGTTACCATACAATTCATGACCAGACAATCATTTTCTTATAAAGAACCAAAATTTCTATGCAGCTAATTAACCATAATCAATTTTCAAAGATAGGCTGTCAGAAAAGGGTAAAATTGTCAGTCAAATTAGAACCTTGTGTAGAAACTGATGAGTTAAGTATATAAGATTGTGAGAAACTCATAGATGCATGTGTAAACCTCCATGAACATATATTCAAACTCTAAATATCATGTCATGTGTAAAATATTGATAATTGAATTTAAAACGTGGTGATCAAAGCTGGAGCATCATATTATACCATACCATACACTAGGCTTGAGCAAAAACAAGAATTATCTATAAGGTACCTGATTAGTCAAAGCATGTTAAACCATAAGTTTTAACTTCTTATTCGCCCTCTTGAAAAATTGGTCGAGTTTTGTTTCAACCGAGGCAAGAACCTGACTGGATATCACAATTATTTGTTCTCTTGTGTTAAACTATTGCTCGACCCACCCGTATGAATCATGGAAGACTGGCTACTGCTCGACCCACCCATATGAATCATGGATCTTGTCTTACCTGAAACATTAAAAGCTTAAGGGCATTCAACTCAAAAAAAAAAGGTCAAGAGATTCTCAATCTGAGCATGTGAGAAAACAAACTTCCAAGTACCAAGTACTGAACAAAACTAGGTAACCTAAAATATCTTAATTCCATGCTACTGGAGAGAAGCTGAACCTGACATATCATGGTATATGTCAGGGGCGAAACCAGAAAATTAAGATTGAGAAGACTAAAAAGTTAAAAAAAAAAAAGCATAATGACACCTGATGTAATTTTCATTAATTACATTATCCGGAATACCGAATGCAAAGTAAAAAAAATCCTCCACACCCTTCACAAATACAGGATTGATTCGCTTGTTCACGTAACGAGAGCCGTACATCCAACTACGGTCACCCTCCATTCCTCCTAATTATGACATATACATTTATAAGCTATTAGTACAAAGTAGAGTTAACACTAGTTTTCAATTAAAAGAGGCTACTATAAACTCAGCCACTAACACTAGTTTTAGAACCATTTTTGAATTTGAAAAAGAAAACAACAACTAAAATACCCTATTATGTTGCATAAGGAAAACTGCATAACGACAAGTAGAGTTAACACTTACAATCTCATATAAAGTTGCATGTTTATAAAAAAGGACTCGATCACAATTATAAGAGAAGCATCAACATCAATCACAAATTTAGGCACTTATGAATTGTGAATCAAACAAAATTAATGTGAAAAGAGAGAGATAAATAGTTACCTAAAAATAAATTGGCTAATCACAGCGAATCAGCGAAGGAGAGAGTTCAGTTGGCCACCATACCTCACAGAACAACTAAAATAAAAAGAAATAAGTGAGATTTAATTTAATACCGTACAACAACCAAGGTCAGCACAAAACAAGCAAGGGCAAGGTATAAATGATGTGAGAATAACAAGATTTGATCACTAATCATGGGGAAACTGGGGTCAGTTTATGCGATAATTTCATAAACAAGGTATAAATGATGCTCAATTTCTTAACTGACCAATAAAGAATTTGATATTTTTACAAAGTCTAACTCACACTGGAAAATCATTTTCCCTGGATTTGGCACCAAACTATAAATACTATAGGATAATTTTCATGTGAAAAGAGTTTACCTTCAAGCGCACAAGGGATTGCCTCAGCTTGGACTTTGGAAGGAGGCTTCCAGTTAAAGAGAATGCTCACTCACATTATAACATGCCAAAGGAGATTACTGGTACAGCCAGAGGCTGGATCCAAAGAGAAAAGAGTTGTCAGTTTTCTCCTTCCTCCGTTCACACTAGACAAAGAAAATTGCCAATCTAAAGAATGAAATAAAAATCTTCAGAAATTAAGCTAAAAATAAAAGATTTTAGTTCCTAGGGTTTAACATTGCCAATTCAATTTTATTGATTTGATTTTTTAATATAGATTGTTAAGATTGTTAACACTTTTCACATGAGCAATTTCAATGTCTTGAGAGGTTTTATAAAATTAGAAAATAAAAAGCAAATTTCACAAAATCCAAAAAGTAAATTCGTTAAGTTCACAAAATCACATCATATAAGTCCAAAATACCAAGTACCAATAGTCTACACAAGTAAAATTAACCACACTACACAACAATTGGTGGTTCACTTGTTCAGGAATTCACAACAATATCCACAATTCAGAATTCACTAAAAAAACACACTTCTTAATTGTTCTAATTCTTTACCGAATAGAAAAAGAAAGCTTAACTGCCAATTAAGCTACCATGCTAGATTGATAGGACTGAGAGATCGGAGTAAAACACGAGCGAATTAAGCTATTATGCTATTACCTTAAGTTGGAGCTGAGAAGATAGAGATGAGACAAGGTCGGGAGTTGGCACTCGCCAGTGGTGCACGGAACTGGCAAGGAGAGTGCAAGGGCAAGGTCTTTTTCACGCAAAAATCAGCAAACACTACACCAGAAAGGGGTGAAATCAAGCACCAGAAAGCAACAGAGGCACAATCGCAAGAACAAAGACCCAACCGGAACCTTAGGGTTCTAACAAAAGGGAATGGCGGAGAATCAGAGAAGTAGAATGGCGAAGAATCAGAGAAGAGGGAAGAGAAATACCAGTCGTGATTTGCTATCTGGGGCTTCGCTTGGCTGATTGAGAGAAGAGAGGAGCATCGCGGATCGAGAGCAGAGAGGAGCGTCGCGTGGGAAGGAGATTGAGGCGCTGCGTGGGGAGAGATTGAGGCGCTGCGTGGGAGGAGAAAGCGGCGCGGTATCTCAAGTTCAGGGTGGCGCGCGCGAAAAAGAGAGGGGTCGGAGGAGAAGAGAAGAGATCTGATCTGAAATGGTGGCGCGCGGATCTGAGGAGGAGAGGGTGGCGCGCGTTATTTTTTTTTTACCCCAAAATATTCAGCGACTTTCATCAAAAAATAAAAACTTTCAGTGACCGCTGTTGGCGCCGGTCGCTGAAACAATTGGTCACCAATACTTTCTGTATTTTTATTTTTTTTTAAGAAAAAATAGGTTTCAGCGACTGGAGTTTTCGCCGGTCGCAGATACCGGTCGCAGTTACTCTTTTTTGCTGTAGTGAATGCACGGAATCCGTTATACTTAGTACGGATTTAAATCGTACGGTCCAAATCTTAACTCAAAATTTGAGTTAACTCGGAGGATACGAATTCATAAAGATTATGATTGTGATCTTGAATGGGAGCAGAATTGCACCGGATGATGATTTTAACAAAGCAGTTTTTGCTTCATACAACACACAAACTATAGAATGAAAACAGCTCTCCATATAATTCGTGCGTTGCATGAAGTAAAAACTACTCTGTTGACATATGTACCCAGCATACATCCCTAGATAATCATCAAATTAAGTGAAATATCAGAACAAACAGGTGGAATCATAGCTTATAACCTACAAGGAAGAAGAGATTTCAGAAATGGGAAGATGCGTACCAGTGCTGGTTCTGGAATCGGCGCCAAGAACGAGAGAATGCTCCGTTGTAATCTGACCTGAGAGAGAATGCTCCTGACCTGAGAATACCCCTTCTTCAAGAAAGATTCGTCTTCGTCTTTTCTACAAGGCCTTATTTGGGCCGATTTGGTCGAATCAAATAAAAGCCCAATAAAAGGTCATGGGCTAACATATGGAATAGGAATTTAAAAAGATGTCCATTCGGCCAACATATCATCACGCCTCCTACTAATACTGTCAAATCGCCGATCTTACGGAATTACCAAAATGCCCTCAATTCCCTTCTCTCCTCCTCGCTTCTCTGCACTCCCGCAATTCTCCCTTGCTAGGCGCCTTCCATCCACTCCAACCCGGTTCGCCTCCACCGACTCATCGGTTCGGTTTGACTGGGCCGATGCGCTCCGGTTCGGTTCCATCTACGACGATGAACCGTCGGATCTCAACGGTTTCTTTGAGAGAGTTAGCGTCTGCAACCGAGGATCTGTGAGTCTCTCTTTTTTGCACAAAAACCCCTGGAAATTTTGAAATTTTTATTTGATACTCTCCCTCATATTAAATTGGTACAAGAATTTTATTTCATACTCTCCCTCGTATCAAATTGTTATATCCATGTTTACCTTTTTTTTGCCCTTTTGCATGCAAACCCCTAGAAAAGTTGGAATTTTTGTTTGGTACTCTTTCTCTTATCAAAATGGTATAGAATATGGAATTTTTATCTGATATTCTCCGCCATATCAAATTGGTACAGAATTTTTATTTGAGACTATCCCTGGTAATATCAAATTGTTATATCCATTTTTAGATTTTTTTTTTTTTCCTTTTTGCACACCAATCCCTAGAAAAGTTGGAATTTTTGTTTGGAACTCTTTCTCATATCAAAATGGTACAGAATATTTTGGGTGGATTTGTAATATGTATTTATACACTCTTAAGCTTGTAATTTTGCCACTGTGGCTATGGCACCTTATTAGAATTTGAGATTGAATTGAAAGAGAAACAATTTCATTTATTAATTTTTCAGTACATTGCTTACAAGGGTTTATAGGATAATTAGTCTTTATGTTTGCCTAATTTACTACTAGCTGTTATGGGTTTTTTTAATTACACAAATCTTATTTGATTTGATTTTCATTTGACTGATAATGCAAACTTAGAAGATAATTTTGGTAAGATTACATTTCATGATAAAACACTAGTGCTTATGAATTTACAGTTAAATTTATAAAAATTTGTAGGAAAAGAAGGATGAATTCATGCCATTTATGATTAATAATCAGATTGCTGGTTATACTCACAAAGCGTAAGTCTTTTGTTTATCACATTTTTTTAAAATTTTTTTAACTGTTACTTATTCTCAATAGTTTTCTTTGAATTTGTTTTGTTTCAGATTTACTGAACACTTGAGCAAACACAATGATGTATTTCACATTGTAAAAGATAAAAATGTAAAAGAAAAAATAGGCGAGCATCTTAAATTTAATCCATCACTAAAAACATACGAGGATAGAACGGAAGCAGTTGCACATGTCATTAAATGCTTAGGCAACCTTATTCCAGGTATTCGAAATGAGGTACTTCTATACTTTCTCATGATTAGCCTTTTGTGAATGCATAGCATGTTTTATATAATGAGATAACTCTGTCTAATAATATACTTCTTTTCTTATATATAATTTAGTTGTATCCCGTGACATTAGCATTTGGAGTGCCACCTTTCTTCTCATTGGAGCGTGCAGCTGCCCCTTATTTTGGCATAAAGGTCTAAAATACCCTTCAATTTATTTATTGTTTATTTCAAACCCATAGGTAATTCATTAAACTAAAAGACAATAGTACATAGTTCAGAGAAAACCAGAAAATTACATAGATACCAGAAAATACTGGTAAATACCAGAAATTACCAGAAAGTACTGGTGAATACCAGAAATTACCAGAAAATAATTACCAGAAAATACTGGTAAATACTGGTCAATTTATGTTACCGTGCAAGGAACCATTAACATGTATCTTTCTTTGTGCTTTATTACTTCTTATTTATACATTTCCTATTTTGATCAATTAATATATGATTAGGCTTATGGAGTACACATGAATGGATATGTGGAGATTGATGGTGAAAAGTTTTTGTGGGTTGCGAAAAGAAGCGAAGATAAACCTACTTTTCCTGGAATGCTCGATCACATTGTTGCTGGTGGATTGGTTTGTATTTTAAATAGTATATAATTATATACCCAATATTTTATATTATGCAAATAAAACCCAACAGTAAAAGTCAATAGTTAAGTGAGAACAAGAATGACTGAATTGCCTTATGTTAACTTAACCAAATTACTCACTATTGGTTTGAGTAATTCTTTTTTCTTTTATGAAAGTGGGAATTAATTCACTCTAATTTCTATTAGAAATCATGAAAAAGTTTTGGTACCAACCATCTTGTACCTTTTACAGTATAACAGATATCTCAACATACAGAACCAAAATTCTCAACAAAATACCTAAAAAACACAGAGATTCCTAACTAGCTATATTGGATGTTGTCCATAACGGGTCCACACCCGTTATGGATGATTTCAGCTCAATCTTGGCTTGGTGAGTAGGGGCTAAAAGCATCAGCATTTAATTTGATGTAACTTGCAGTGACACTAATGTTTAAATAAATGTCGGGTGTCAGTTTCAAATATGAAAAATGTCATGTGTAATGTGAAAGCATGATAAAATGTATTATATCCTTTTATAAGCATGGTCAAGTGTGTGTTTGCATATCTAAATTGACAAGAATGGTATTTTTTTAATCTGAAAAAACGACCTCATTAGATTTTGTTGTTTCAAGTTGTTTCCAAGGGAAATTTATTTCTTTAAATGATCATTTCAATTAACATATTTCATATTATGCTCTGAAGTCAAAAAAATGCTACATTATGTATTTGAGAAAAAAACATCCTATATCAAGAAAGAGTGTCTTTGACCAATAATTGGCATTTAGCATTAGGATTTTATATCCATTTAATACATTATTTTTGTTTTCTAGCCACATGGAATTTCATGCAAGAAGAACATGATTAAGGAGTGTGAAGAAGAAGCTGGAATCCCAGCATCTATATCTACCAAGTATACATCACAATTTTGTACTTTTATCTAAATATAAGAAATTTATGTATTTTTTTTATAGTTATAGTTGATATTTTTGTGGTGGTATTGGTTTTTCAGTGTTATACCTGTAGGGGCAGTTTCGTACATGGATATTGAGGGATATCGGTACAAAAGAGATGTTCTTTTTTGCTATGATCTGAAGCTGCCTCCAGATTTTGTTCCCAAAAATGAAGGTTTTACTCTTCTTTTATGGAGTGAGGCTATGGTAATATGCACATTACGGATCAACCCGTGCTATGGATCCATATTTCTATTTCCTCTATATGAAAATATACTTGGAGATCAAATTTTACATTTTTTATAATTTTTGACTATTTTTTTTTAGATTGGTAGAAAATCACTACTTTTGATGATCTAGAATTTTCAAATCAAGTAATTTTTTGCCTATCCAAAAAAATAGTTTAAAAGTTCTAAAAAATGAAAAATTTGGTCTGCAAGTACATTTAAATATGGAGGTCATGTTGAGCGGCTCGGATCTACTGTTTGAACTTTGAAAATGGAGATATGAGTCCATAGTACTGGCCACTCTGTAATATGCATTTTACCATAGCCTCAACTCTTTTTTATATTCAATTATGTGGTGTGCATACATCACTGGATAACCAAGAAATTCCATGCATATACACATTTTAAATAACACTCGTTTTCCTAAAATCTAAACCTTTTGTGATTGTTCTTTTTTTATTCATTCATTTGTGCTAATGTCAATCGGATCAGAATTTGTAAGAGATTTAACTGTGAATTTTACTTTTTTGTGTTAATGTAATTTAACTTTTCAGATGGAGAGGTGGATAGTTTTAGGTTAATAACTGTTTCTCAAGCTGCAAATATCGTCAGAAGAACTGAATTTTACAAGCCAAATTGCTGCCTTGTTATTCTCGACTTCCTCTTTCGACATGGGTTCTCTCTCTCTCTTTCACACACACAATTATATCAATAGGGCATATTAAAGCTCTAGGTTTAGGCAGCAAATGAAGAATGTAGCAACCAAATTAACTATTTTCTAATCTTAATTCAAGTGTGGTCATCTCCAACTGAAAAGAAACCATAGCTCATTAGGAGTAGATTAAAATTTGTCAATCTTTGGTAGGTGTTTTTTCTTTCTTACAGTCTAATGCTTGGGTATTATTGGAAAATATTGGAAATAGATGATCGGTGTCAGTTGCACATGAAAATTTGATTGATTTTTTTTTTTTGTTATTTGTTTGTTTGTCTATTTATAGATACATAGACCCCGATTGTGAAGGTTATCTACAACTGTTACAGAGCTTGAGGAGTAGCGATTGTACTTGATTATGACATTTCCAGTTCAAGTATTTGATAACAATAAGTTCTTTTTTCTCCTAGTTTCCGTGAAAATGTTATTTTTTTATTGGATTTTACTGGTACTTAAAGCTGCTTGAAGCAATTTCATGTGTATGTGGGTGTGCTCCCAAGGAATTCAGATCCTCCCCGGTACCGTAATAGGGAATCTTTTACAATTACTGGATCTGGACCATTCTTTTTAAATTGGCACGAATCTTGCGCTAGCCCAAATCTCAAAGTGGCTGGGAGTTAATCTCAAACCGTAAAGTGAAGGGAATCTTTTACAATATTGGAGAGGCTACTTATCCGCTCCCGAGAGGGTGAATGGGGAGGACGGGAAGGAAATGGATGGAAGAAGCAAATTTTATTTTGCTCTTGAATTCTTATTTGAGGAGGTGAATAAAAGTGAATTGAGTACTATACATAGCATACATCGGTCTGTATTATGAATTCATATTTTTATTTTCAATGTTTGAATAGTCGATCCGATTCACTCAACATCATCATCAAATGAAAATATAATTGGAAGCCAAATTTTACATTTTTAGTTACTTATATTATTTTTTCAGATAGAAAATCTCTACTTTAAGATGGTCCAAAATTTTCAGATCAAGCGATTTTCTATCTATCTAAAAATATAATAAAAAATTTAAAAAAATGTGTAATTTGACATCCAAGTACATTTTCATATGAAAATCATAATGAACGGTTTGGATCTACTATTTGGATTTTGAAAATGGAGATATATCCCCCCCTGTTTTTGTAATGAAAAGCTTTTTTAATTTGATGGGTTTTGATGGAAACGATTGATTTAGGAAATTGAATCTCTCACCATAATACCATAAAATGTGTATGGAGACCAAATTTAATATTTTTTAGAAATTGTTTACTATTTTTTTTAGATAGGTACAAAATCAGAAGATTTTGGGTCATCCAAAAACAATGATTTTGTACATATATCCTAAAAAATAGTAAAAAATATTCAAAAAAATATAAATTTTGGTCTCAACACACATTTTAATATGGATATCATATTATATGTTTCAGATCGACTGTTCAGACTTTGAAAACATAGATATAATTGGAGCACAAAATCAATAGTGTGTTTTAACCCTACTCATATTTATATTGTGATAAGGTGGAAACTTGGATGCTATAATACAAACTTTAAACACAAATTGCACATCTTTAATCAATTTCAAGTCGTAATTATAAGACAATTTCCATCGAACAAATGTTGGTAAAGAATCAGAAAAATATAAAAAAAAGAAAGGTATACTGGAATTCTTGCCACAAAAGAAGAAAAGAAATATAGAAACGAGAGGGTTATTGTTTCCAAATAAGATTCACCAGGTGAATTATTTTGTAAATCTCAAAAAAAAAAAAAAAAATATTTGCTAAATTAGGTGCTCTTTCTTGATTTAATGCAGCCAACATTGTGTTGTATATTATAGTAACTAATTGCATTTTGTATAAGCACACAGCATTCAACTTGCATCATATTAAAATACTATTAAGTATTCTAATATCCAAAAATTATTACCCTAATTAAAATTGGTTGGTTGAAAATCAACCTCTTCTTTCTCTCTCTATCTCTGTGAAAGACAAAAAAAGAAAGTTACAACTAGCAATTTATCTTTGTCAATACATTTGCTCTTTCTCTCTCTATCCTTTTTTTTTCCCCATTGTTACTAAGCTGTGAAATTGAGGAAGAACACAATGCAATTATTTGGTTAATTTGGAGAATGGGATTAGATTACTATGAGATATTAAATGTGAATCGAGACGCATCAGATGATGAATTGAAGAAGGCTTACCGTAAGCTGGCGCTGAAGTGGCACCCCGATAAGAACCCGACCAATAAACAAGAGGCTGAGGTGTTTTTCAAGCAGATCTGTGAGGCTTATGAGGTACTTTCACATTTTTTATTTGTTCTGTTTTCTGACTTGTTAAATAATCTCTGATAATAATAATATGTGATGGTAATCCTATTTGATTATTACTTTTGGCTTTTTTTTTTCTTAGGGTTGATGGTACATATATTTTAAATTTTAAATTGTAGATGTGTTATCAATTATTTAGATAAAATGTGTATCAAATTTGAGTCAATTTGAAATTGATCATCATAAAACTATTAAAAACTCTAATTTTAGAAATTTTAATTTGTTTGATGAAAGGCTAAACGTTTTTCTAATCAACCTAAATTTGATTTATGTGCTATTAAAGAAACAAAAAATACATCTACAATATTAATTTTTAATTTCAATAATATTTTTTTGAAACATATATATCATATTAGTTAGATGTACTATTAAAATTGAACAAATACTATAATTATCCTTTTTCTTTTTACTTTTTCTGGAAAAAAGTCCTTTTTATTATATATATTCTTATGATCATTGATCATTGATCTGGATTTGCTTTTTCTTTTTCTTTTTTTTTGCTTTTTAACAATAGAAAATCATGTTGATATGATTATATATATCTTGAAATGAAATGCAGGTCCTTATTGATCCATTAAAGAGATCATTCTACAATGATTATGGGGAAGAAGGCCTAAAAGGCCACAGGGCATCATCCTCTCAACCGGGACAAAACGGTTTTCCTTTTGACAGAGCTGCTTGTTATAGACCGAGAAGTGCCGAAGACATTTTTGCTGAGTTTTTCGGTTCAAAGCACTTTGATTTCGGACCAACGTGGCATTCTAGCTCGATGAATTCCTCTAGTGGGTCCCAACCCGAGAACCGCCAAAGTAATTCTCGATCCGTTGATGGAGGAGTCGGTTCGGGTGGGGCATCAAATTACCCGGCCCGAAATACTACAACAATTGAGAATACGCTGCTTTGTAGTCTCGAGGAATTGTATACTGGGTCTACACGAAGGATGAAGATCTCGAGGAAAGGGATCGATGCCTTTACCGGGTATTTATGAATTATTTTTTATCGATATTAAAAAAAATTTGTCTATTTTTGTATGATCTTTTTGAATTATCTTAGATTCTTAAATTTTTGGTTCTTGAAGCGTTCATATTAGCATTAATTTCCTTTTTGTTTTTCAAATTGAATAACAACGTAGGGAATTGTGTTCTTATTTATTTAATTATTTGTTCATTTTGCATGCTTGAAATTTAATTATACAAAAAAAAAAAAAAATTCAATTATGATGAATTCTGGCATAATTTATTGATCAAAGGACTAACTACTTAATTTGGCATCTATTTTTTATGCATGTAGAGAAATGAGAACAGAGACAGAGATACTAGTGATCACTATTAAGCCGGGATGGAAGGCCGGCACGAAAGTGACATTTCCCGGGATGGGAAATGATCGAGGAAACCAAATGGAACCGGACCTCGTCTTTGTCATAGATGAGAAACCTCATGAAGTATACACAAGAGATGTCAATGACCTAGTCACTCAACTCACCATTCCTTTAGGCGATGCTTTGGGCGGTACCACCATAAACCTACGGTCTCTTGATGGTAGGAATATCATCGTGCCTATGGATGATGTTATTATCAAACCCGGAGACGAGTTTGCAGTTGCTAATGAAGGCATGCCTATTTCGAAAGACCCCGGGAACAAGGGAAATTTGAGAATTAAATTTCACGTGGTTTTCCCGAAGAATTTAACAGATGAACAACAGGAGAGAGTTAGACAAATTCTTGGATATGAAAATTAATTAGTAGCTACTAATTATAGCTAGTGAGATAATTATGGATTAATGAGAGGATCCATAGAATATATACTTGCAATTGGATGCACTCATCACATTCATGGATTAATGGATATTTTGTTTTCTCTTTTAGTAGGTAGCTTGAATATTTTTCAACTAATAATAAAATTTAGTAGTATGGAGAATATCTTCAATATAGCTATTTTCATTTTTCTGTTTTGAAATTTTGAATTTTTTTTGTTTAATCCTTCTCGCTATGTTGTGGTGTAAAATTTGTAAAATGTGCGTGGCTCTTGCTATGATATGAACAATAGTTTATTTTTCTATTTATTTACATACTTTTTTTAATAAAAAAAATTACATGTTTATGATACAAACACATGCACATATGAAATTTTTGAACATATATTTTAAATAAGTTATTATCAGTCGTTTTTATGGTTGTGTCTGAAGAAGCGATAATTTCAGATAGTTATGGTGACGATTTCATAATCTTGCACATAAAAGATGAAATAGGCTAAAGAACATGTGACCCGGGTAACATAATTCTTATTTTTTTCTATTTTATTTTAATTTGTTTCTGGTGCTATTTGGTTTATTATGATTTAGGTTTAGTTACAGAAGATATATGATCGCTTGACAATTGATAATTTTAAAATCTTACAATCATAAATCATAAAATTTAAATGTAAATATAACATTAAAAAAATGATTGATACATTGCAATTATTATGTTTATAAAAAAAATAATGAGATTTAGTGCTTGTTTTTCATTTAATTGAGTGATTTGAATTTGATGGGTACTATACCTACATATCCAACAAGAGGAGTGATCCACTTACAACATTTGTAAGTTACAACATCTTACAACAATTTGATTTTGTGATTTTAAAAGTTCAAATAGTCGATCCAAACCGTTCAACATGATATCTATATTAAAATGTGCTTGGAGATCAAATTTTAAATTTTTTTGAATTTTTTTACTATTTATTAAGTATTTTAAAAAACTGTTTTTTTAGACAATTCTAAACTACTGAAAAACAACAGTTTTGTAAAATATTTAATAAATAGTAAACAAATTCCTCCGCATCCAACAAATACATACCAACAAATTTATTTTGTACATTTCAAATTTTTTTAAATCGATTTAAAAATAGATATTAAAATCGTCAAAATGAGCTATTGTATTGTCTAAGTACTTCCTTTCATTAGTTAAAACTTAAAAGTAAAAGTAGATCCTCTCCTCTCATTGAAATATCTTACATTATGCATAACACGGATTGGTCCGTGCTATGGCTCAATATTTGAGTTTTCAAAATCCTAACGGTCGATCCGAACCGTTCAACATGATTTTCAAATGAATATGTACTTGCAAACCAAATTTTACATTTTTTCGATTTTTTTTTATTTTTTTAGATAGGTAGAAAATCACTGTTTTTGGATGGTCGAGAATTTTCAAATCAAATGATTTTCCACCTATCTAAAAAAATAGTAAAAAAAATCAAAAAAATGTAAAATTTGGTTTGCAAGTACATATTCATTTGGAGATCATTTTGAACAGTTTGGATCAACCGTTAAAATTTTGAAAACTCAAATATTGAGCCGTAGCACGGACCAAACCGTGCTATGCATAGTACCGTAGCCTCACTCTAGATGTAAAAGTAGATCATTTTATTGAATTATCTTATATAGAAAATATACTTTAAAATCAAGATTTTTTTAGTCTAAAGACTAAAGCACGGGACGTTACTTTCATAATTTTAAAATTTTTAATTATGTATAATAAAAATTAATTTAATTTTCTTTTTCTTTTTTGTAGTTCAACCCTTCATAAAATATTAAACATGTGAGTGTATACCACTTGTAATTTGTTTTTAGATGTGGAGACTTGAGTTCAAACTCTAGCGATCACAGATTATGCATTTTACGTTGCCCTCTAATTTAAATGTTCTATTTCTGTCCTTTTCTTATCAAAATTTAATATTCATATTAGAAAGAACTGAATTTTAACTATCATTTTATATAAAAATGTAATCTGAGGTTTATTTTGTAAAAAGGAGTTATTAGCAATAAACTACTTTTTTTTTGTTATGACAGTCCAAAAATCATGTTTCACTACAAAAAAAAAATTGTTCATCATTTTTGGAATTTTTTTTATAAACCATAAAAAAAAAATCTAGAGAACTAACTTAATTTGTTGATTTTTTACAAAAATTATTAATAATACCGAATATGCTATTCGGTACCAATTATATTTTTGCTTAGTACTGAATAGTCTATTCAGCACCGAAATGTTATCGACGTTTTGAAGCCTATTCAATACTTGTGGTTTTTTTTAAAAACCAGCCAATAAAGTTGGTTCCTGGAATTCGTTTAGGTGATTCATAAAAATAAAAAATTATCATTTTCCGTTTTGAAATTTATTGAAACATCAAATCAATTGAGCGCGACATTTCACGTACCCAAAAAAGAAACAACCTATCAAATCAACAAAAAGCAAAAAAAAAAAGAAAACAAAAGAAAAAGAATTATTCGAGTAAATAATTTAACAGAGCATTTTTGCTTCACGCTGCGCACAAACTATATACAGCACTCTTTTAATTCCATAGTCCGTGCGCTGCGTGAAGCCAAAACCACTCTGTTACAATCTTTACCCAATTATTTGAAGGGAGAAGGAGAAGTATCTGTATCGTGCATACACTCTACTCTACTTCTCCGACCTACTTTAGGTTCGATGGCTTTAGAACCGTCTGATCTGCTTTAAGATCTGTGCGCTCCGCTTTAATATTCGTTCAGCCTAGCGCTACTTTCTTGAACACGGATCGTAAAGCAAATCGGACGGTAATAGAGCCCATTGTATCCAGACTTACTCCTTTCTCATCGTGCACACACTCTGCTTTTCTTCTCCGACCTCGTTCGCTAGTCGCTCAGCCTGAGAGAGAAGCATTTCTCATTTCTCTTTTCTCATTTCTCAAACCCTAACCCTAATCCAAACTAAATCCAATCAATGGTGGGAGCATTGGCAGGGTTGCAAGAGCACGTTAAGCTCGCAAGAGAGTACGCGCTCGAGGGGCTTTACGACACCTCCATTATCTTCTTCGATGGAGCTCTCGCTCAGATCAACAAGTACCTACCTTTCTCTTCTTCATCCCTTTTCAATTTTCGCTCAAATGTTTCCTCGGACATGCAATGTGGTTACCCAATTACATTTTTGAGTTGAAATTTTGTGCAATTTCTGAAAAAATTAGGTTCAAATTGCAATTTAGGAAGTAATTTATCAGGTTTTTGCTTTTAAGTTCCTGGAGCTCATGTAGATCTGGTATTCTGAACTGTTTCCTCAGAGATGCAATGTGGTTACCAAATTACATTTTTGGGTTGAAATTGTGTGCAATTTCTGAAAAAATTGAGGTTCACATTGCAATTTATGATGTAATTTGTCAGGTTTTTGCTAGTAAATTCCTCAATCTTGACTGGAGCTCATGTAGATCTTGTATGCTGAACTGTTTCCTCGGAGATGCAATGTGGTTACCAAATTACATTTTTGGGTTGAAATTGTGTGCAATTTCTGAAAAAATTGAGGTTCAAATTGCAATTTGCGACGTAATTTATCAGGTTTTTGCTCGTAAATTCCTCAATTTTGACTGGAGCTCATGCAGATCTGGTATGCTAAACTGGTACCCAAATTACATTGTTCAGTTGAAAAAGTGTGCAATTTTGTTGAGTAAAATAGAAATTTCATTTAATTTTCCTGTTTGAGGTACAAATTGTAGTTTGTGACGTAATTTATTAGTTTTCACTTGTAAATTCCTCAAATTTGACTGAAGCTCATGTAGATCTGATATGAAATCAATAACTGGAGTGATTAATTATCCTGTCTTACCATAATAGGCATTTAAGCACACTAGATGACCCAGCAACAAGGGCAAAATGGTCAAATTGCAAAAAGGCCATCTCAGAAGAAATAGAAGTGGTAAAGCAACTCGAAACTGAGCTTAGATCCTTCAAGGATGCTCCTGGGACCCACCGATCATCCTCTCCTCCAATTCCAACCCGCTCCAATTTTGTCTTTCAGCCCTTGGATGAGTACCCATCCGCCTCGAGTGCACCGGGTGCATCTCCTTTTGACGATCCTGATGTGTGGAGACCACCAAGCCGGGACCAGCAAGGGAGGCGTTCTGGCACAGGGAGGATAGCAGGAGGAGGTAACAGGAGGAGTTCAAATGATGGGGCGTGGGCCCGAGGTGGTACTGGTACCACTAGAGTGGGTACAGGTGGCACGCGTGGAGGTAAATCAGGTGGTACTGGTACAGGAAAAGGTACTACTGGTACAAGGTCATCAAATGTAGGTGGTACCAGTGCAAAGAAAGGGAAAGGAAATTCTAGCAAAGGAGATTCTCAGGTCTTTTTTGTTTACACATTTGTTTTTTTATTTTATTTACCTATTAACTTATAGAATTGATGTAGAATTTAACTAGTATGTAGCAATCTATTCCTCAAGTAAGTGTATTCCTTGTAAATGCTGGAATTAGGGTTAGAATTTATGATTCATAATATGGATCTCCTGAGAACACAAATGCAAATATAACAAGAGTTCAAACTTAAAGGAATAATTCTTTTTCTGATTTTTCTTTGCAAAACACTGTATAACTAATTATTATCAATGAGTGAGGCTATAGTACTATGTATAGCACGGATTGGTCCGTACTAAGGATCAATATATTTGTTTTCAAAGTCCAACAACCGATCTGAACTGTTCAACATGTTCTCCATATTAAAATGTACTTGATAACTAAATTTTACATTTTTATAAATTTTTTTACTATTTTTTTAGTTATGTAGAAAATCACTATTTATGAATGGTCTAGAATCTTTAGATCAAGTCTACCTATCTAAAAAAATAGTAAAAAAATTCTAAAAAATGTAAAATTTGATCTAAAAGTACATTTTCATATGGGAACGGTTCAGATCGGTTTGTTTGGACTTTGAAAATGAAGATTTTGATCCATAGTACGGACCAATATGCGCTATGCATTGTACCATAGCACCTTTTTGTGTGCTAGATCTAAATAGTGATGTACTTCACTGTAGGGTGGGGATGGAGAGGAAGGAAAGGTGAAGAGAGGACAGTATGAGGGACCCGATGGTGATCTGGCAGCCATGCTGGAGAGAGATGTGCTTGACAACACGCCAGGTGTCAGATGGGATGACGTGGCAGGTCTTAGTGAGGCCAAAAGGCTTCTAGAAGAGGCCGTTGTTCTCCCTCTTTGGATGCCTGAATATTTTCAGGTTTATTTATAACATCCCTCCCTCTTCGCCTTGCATTGTTTTATTTAAGGTTTTTGTATTGTTGTACTATGAGATACTATACAATGTAGAAGCTAGAAGCAGCTATAATCAAAGAAAGTACTTTAGCAAGTGATAATATAAGCAAAAGTTGGATAAATAGATAAGAGTGAGGTTATGGTACTGTGCATAGCGCACTTTGGTCCGTACTTGGGGACCAAATTTTACATTTTTTATAATTTTTCTACTATTTTTTTTTTAAATGGGTACAAAATCACTTGATCTAAAGATTCTAGACCATTCCAAAGTAGTGATTTTCTACCGATCTAAAAAATAGTAAAAATAAATCTAAAAAATGTAAAATTTGGTCTCGAAGTACATATTCATATGGAGTTCATGATAAACGGTTTGGATTGACTATTTAGACTTTGAAAATGAGGATATAGATCCATAGTATGGACCAAAGTGTGCTATGCATAGTACCATAGCCTCACTCAATAGATGAGCAACTCTGGTGCTAATATATATATATTTTTTTTGCTTGATTTAGGGAATACGTAGACCATGGAAAGGAGTACTCATGTTTGGTCCTCCAGGTACAGGAAAAACTCTACTGGCAAAGGCAGTGGCCACTGAATGTGGAACCACCTTTTTTAATGTTTCCTCTGCCACGCTGGCATCGAAATGGAGAGGAGAGAGTGAGCGCATGGTTAGGGTTTTGTTTGAATTGGCTCGGGCTTATGCACCCAGTACCATTTTCATTGATGAGATCGATTCCCTCTGCAATTCCCGTGGGTATGTTGTTTATTATTTTTAGCTGGGGTCATATTTGTAATATCATTTTTCCTGATAAAATGTATCATGCAGTTGAACTTCACTAAACTACCAGGAGAAAGTAATTTTGAAATATTACTGTGAATGTATTTTTTTATATTATGTATACAAGTTTATATGCAAAATGATATCATAGGTACATTAATCAGATCATAATTGTTTTTATTTCTTTTAGAGCATCGGGTGAGCACGAATCGTCTAGAAGGGTAAAATCGGAACTTCTTGTGCAAATTGACGGAGTGAACAATAGCTCTACTGGTGATGATGGCCAGAAAAAAATTGTAATGGTTTTGGCCGCCACCAACTTCCCTTGGGACATTGACGAAGCGCTCAGGTTATCTCTCTCTCTCTCCTGCTAAACTGAAACCTGCAGACTGGGCTTCAATCCTGATATAAAACTTCGACTTTGGAAAAGTCTGCGGTAGTTTGATATTATCAACCATTTTTTTCTGAGTAATTTGTTGTAGCCCTCACAAGATAATTTTCTTCTAAAGTAATATAGGCAAATATTTTGGAGAGAAAAACTTTTATTTACCTTTCTGTATGTGGGGCAGAACTATTTTACTCGTGCATTTTTATAAAATGTTTCTTTAAACTTAAATAGGAGGCGTCTGGAGAAGCGTATATACATCCCTCTCCCAAATTTTGAGAGTAGAAAGGAGCTTATCAAGATCAATTTACGAACTGTTGAGGTAAATATTCAATTATTTAATTATTTTTTTTAGAACATAATTTCACCATTTGCTCTCTCCCCTCTGACAGGTGGCAACAGATGTAAACATAGAAGAAGTGGCCCGCCGCACAGAAGGCTACAGTGGAGATGACCTCACGAATGTTTGCCGTGACGCATCTATGAATGGCATGCGTCGAAAAATTGCCGGGAAAACAAGGGACGAAATTAAGAACATGTCTAAAGATGATATGTCAAAAGATCCCGTGGCAATGTGCGATTTTGAAGAGGCACTTGCAAAGGTACAGAGAAGTGTTTCTCCAAATGATATTGAAAAACACGAGAAGTGGTTTAATGAATTTGGATCGGCTTAATTTGTTTCTTTTATTTGTACTTTGTTTTCCTTTCATGTATACCCCTCAAAAAATTGTAAATTATGTATTTTCCCCTCTAAAGTTCGTCGTATTTTATTTACCCTTCTAATCTTAAAAAACTCACAAATTTACCCATTTTAATGTCTTTTCTATTAAAACTCATTTTAAATTTTTAAACTTAAAAAACTGACATGTTTATGAAACATGCCTATTAGTTTTTATTTTTAATGAAGGGTAAAATGGGTTCTTCATAAATTTCTGATAAAAAGACAATAAAATGGGTAAATTGGTGAGTTTTTTAAATTTAGAATATTAAATATGATATTATGAATTTTAGAGGGGGGGATATGTAATTTCGAAGTTTTCGAGGGGTATACAAGAAATTTCCCCTTATTTTAATTAAGTTTGTAATGTACCCTGTTGAACTGATGCACACTTTTTTGAGTGAGCTATTGTATTATGTGTGTAATTTCTTTGAATGTGTTGTTGGTTGCCTCTTGATTTGTAAAATTTGGTGCATACGAAATATACCATGAACTGTGCATTTACTATTTGATGAGGATCAAATATAAAATTCAAATGGGAGACTGTTATCTTTGAATGAATCCATGGAGGATCATTAATAGCAAATTTGGATTTGTAAAGTCAATTCTAATTAAAGAAAACAGGACCCTTCAGTTTACTTCATAACAAGTCAACCTAAAGATTTAAGTTTTCAAAATGTTATTTTATTTCATTTTATTTTTTGGCTCTAGACCAATTGTTCTTGAGGTTTCACACTTATACCTAGCCCTAGGATTCTCAATATGTGTCGTGCCGTAACTTGATACATGTGATGTGTTGTAATCAAGTCAAATTTATACATGTTGTGTGGTGTTGTGATCAAATTTGGAAAGATGGTCACAGTACATTAGTCACGCCGTTACTACACGTGACTGGTCACGTTTGTAACGTTTAATCATGTTTAACTATTTGGATGTATTCCTAGGGTTGTCAATACATGTTATGCCATGACTTGGTCATGTTGTGATCAAGATAGATTTATACGTGTTGTGATCAAATTTGGAAGGATGGTCATTACGCATGAATGGTTGCGGTACCTTAGTCATGCCTTTCTAAAGTTTAACTATTTTTTTTCATAATTTAAGTTAGTTTATTCAAGATATAACATTCGATCAAGATCTAACGATTCTAATTGTATGTTACCACATGTTGTGCTGTAACAAGATCTTTCATGTGATATGATGTGAGTGCCAAATTTTCAAAAGATGATCACATTATACGAATAATCATGATACGGAACACGCAAGTCACGGCATGTAATAAGCATACGTGTCGTGCCTTGAAGTATCCGGTCATACCATGAATTTTCAGATCCCTACTTATACCTACTTACTAATGCTGTCAATTGCGACTGTTAACTCCAGGAAACTGTCAATCTGTTCAAATTGTCTGACTAAACGAAAGTCGTCTTTTACGTACGCGTGGAAATTTGGAAGGATAGTCACAAGCTAGCTCTCTATAAAAACAGGAAAAAAATTCAAAATTTATCAGAGCAAAGGTTTAAGAGATGAAGGGTCTTCAAAATGTGATTGTTGCCTTAATAATTGTGCTTCTTACGGTAATAGTTAGTTTTGTGCAAGCAGGCAGAACAGGTATGTTGCTTCTTACTCACATTGTTTCTCAAGAATCTGAATCCTCCCAGGTACCTAACTCAAGCAAATTGAAATGGACGGCTCAGATTAACTCAAAACGGTGCTTATCCGGGAATGGCACAGGACCAGTATTATTTGTGCTTTGAGATTCATGTCAAGTAAAAGAACAATCCTGGATCGTCCGTTTCCAATTTGCTTGAGTCAGATAAGAATTCGTTTCTCAGAAGGTATGCATACATAGTAGATAAATCTATAAAAAAAATTTAAAAATAAGAGCAGGCTCTCACGCAATAAGTTTTAAAGAAATTTTTTTAAGATGTTGAGGCTAAATTAAATCTGTCCTTTAATCTAAGTTTTAACATTTTACCTTGTTTTGTAATTCAGGACCAGCAGGAAGTTCTACGCCAGGATCACCAACTGCCAACGGGAATATTAATACTCATGGTTAAGATATCATACATTTTATGATTCTAATAATCAGAATCGGAATCGGAATCAGAATTACTTAACAATGGAATCGGAATCGGATAAGAAACGTGTTTATTCTAACTTTTAGTGGCGTTTATTCTAACTCAGATTTTTTTGACAAAAACTTGTTTTGTACTAAAAAATAATTTGTCAAAATCAATCCACAGTTTGTATTTTATATGAAGTAAACATCTATTAATTTCATCCTTATTCTCTTGCATATTTTAAATTTTGGCTTAATTATGTTTCTAATTTCAAAACCTACTAGTCTAGTACATCAAATAGGCTACAGGCCAACATGCTACAGCTTCTCAAAGCTAGGAAAAAACACAAAATCAGTGAAACTAGGTAGACTCGGACCAAAACTCGGGTGACTCGGACGGGAAACTCAGGTGAATATTGGCTCGGACCCAACCGATATCGTTTTAACTCGGCTGAGTCCGAGTTTTTCCAAGCCATGGTGAAAATTACAATGCATAAGTATCATGATTTAGCTTAAACGTTGTAATATATTATGATCAATTTTGAACGTTTACTTTTGAATTTTGATGTAAAATCCTAATTATTTTAGCAGCGCTAAGTTACGCTAGCTAGTTTTCCTCATGTACCTCAGGTTTATCAGTGAATAATATTGTACATATCTGGATCTAGCTAAGCCACACATACTCTTTTAGGAGCTGTTCGGTAATAAGGGAAGGCTTAATCCGCTTCTTTTAGCTTCCTTAGCCGCTTAATCCTACCGAATACCGGTTTCTTAACGCGAATTAAGAACACCTCTTTTAACCTCCTTTTGTCCAGATCTTAATTATCTGCCCGAAACTTAAGGCACCTTTATTTCTTCATTTAGCTTCCTTAGCTTTCACCCCACGGATTAAGACAACCGAACATCGGTTCCTTAGCGCTCCTCAAGCTCTTAATCCTTCATTGTTAATCATTTGTTGCCGAACAGCCCCTTAAGTTTTAAGCTTCATGGGCAGTACTTTGTGATTAATATATGGTTTCCTCCTTCCTAACTTTTAATTTTGACAATCAATATCTTCCCCTCTACTCTAAACTATGCGCATTTGCATGTAGCCTCTCTATACTTTGTCAGAAATAAATGAACATGTTATTCCGATCTCAACTGTTCCAACTTTTTCATGCGCGAATCTCAACGAAGTAAGTTTTTCATGAACAAATCTCAACGAAGACTAACGGTTCATGTTATTCTCAAAGAATAAAAATAGATTTATTTCCTACTTTGTCAGTAGACTGAAATGTTTTTTTGCCTTCTGTTT
This sequence comes from Carex kokanica, assembly GCA_025461125.1. Taxonomy (NCBI): domain Eukaryota; kingdom Viridiplantae; phylum Streptophyta; class Magnoliopsida; order Poales; family Cyperaceae; genus Carex; species Carex kokanica. The sequence goes on from JAJGRX010000912.1 coordinate 798,622, forward strand.
CTGAAAGGAGACTAAAAGTCTTAACTGTTAGAAATAATGTAAATTTTGGGAGAACGAAGAAAGTCGACATTTAACACAAATTATGTAATTTTTCTGTTCAAATTAATTATAGTTTCTCTCTTACTATTACAAAATGACTTGTACAAATGTAGACTTAAGATAACCTTTGATGAGCTTCAGCTTTCCAACAACACATCAAATGAACATTACACCCACTTTCTCCTAAGCACTAGCTACATAGAATTCCGAATTTCAGTGTGTTTTAAAAGTTCTAAGAGATATTTATAAGAGCCAAGAAATTTTTAGAACTCTCTCCAAAATTATTCTTTGAACCATACATATTTCTAATAATTAAGTTTATAATTTAACATTAACATTAGAGTGAGGCTATGGTACTATGCATAGCACGGCTGACTCTGTGCTATGGCTCAATATTTGAGTTTTCAGAATCCTAACGGTCGATCCGACCGTTTAACATGATTATAAAATGAATATGTACTTGCAAACCAAATTTTACATTTTTTCAAATTTTTTTACTATTTTTTTAGATAGGTAGAAAATCACTTGATCTGAAAATTCTGGACCATCCAAAAACAGTGATTTTCTACCTATCTAAAAAAATAGTAAAAAAATTTGAAAAAATGTAAAATTTGGTTTGCAAGTACATATTCATTTTATAATCATGTTGAACGGTTCGGATCGACCGTTAGAATTTTGAAAACTCAAATATTGAGCCGTAGCACGGACCAATCCGTGCTATGCATAGTACCATAGCCTCACTCTTAACATTATATATACTCAGTCACCACGCACCAGGTCCATTCATGACGGTTGTCCTCCACACAACCACCAACTTGGACCTTCGGGCACTAAACTCGAGGTACTAGCGAGGGCTGAAATGTAAAATGCATATTTGAACTCAAATCTCCACAATCACAAAATGAAATTAATTATTACTAGACTACAAGCACATATTTAATATTTTATGAAGAGATCTCAACTATACAAAAAAAAATTAAAAAATTTAATTAAATTTCAAAATGCATAGTTAAAATTTGTAAAATAATGGGGTGACTAAGAACCTCTTGGATTTCTATAAGATCCAACATAATTTTGAGTTTGGATCCGGACCGTCTAATTTGCTTTAGCACAAATATTAAGGGGACCAGGTGCATTCCATTTTGGGCGAAATTGGTCCGGATTTTAATTGAACGGTCCGGATCCAAATCCAAATATTTTGTTACCTCAGAGGATATGGATTCCATTTTGATGCCCTATATATATCTTGCTACTATTAAAAGTTATGTGGAGTTATCATTTTTCTTTCTTTATTTTTTGTTTATTCTTTTGGAAAATGAAAGGGTTTATTAATGGGTCCTCCTGCTCACTTTTTTTTTCCTCAAAACACTTTGTTTGTTTATTCATGTTGTCTGATTATGATTTCTATTTTAATTTTGAAATCATGAATTATTCTTCTTTGCAGCCTTGTAGGTTTATAGTGGTCTAAAAAATAAAATGCAATTGTTGTACAAAAGACTAAATTTATGGTACAATTTTAATTTTTTTTGCACGAATATCAAAGCGGATAGAACGGCCCATACATAACATCCGACCTAATTTGATCTGATGCCCATTAAATTTTTGTTTAATTTTATGTGATATTTCTGTTGTAATTTCTAATATATATAATGTGATATTTTTATTTCAATTTCTGTGATGTATGGGAATTTAATAATTAGCAAGTTGTATTTAAAGGAAAATTTTCTAATTTTATTTACTAATTAATTAATTGTTAATTGTTAATTCTACATTGAACATTTAATTCTAATTTCTAATTAACATGACAATTTTTAATTAATTTTAGACATGAAGATGATCTAAGTTGAGTTTTATTATTTCTATAACAACTATATTTTGTTTAATTTTAATTTCATTGATGTCATTCTTATTTTGTTTATGTCCGTATCTATAGATATTTATGCCAGACAACATATTTTCAGATTTTTGTTTGAGGTTTTTTTATGCATGCATTTAATATATTTGTTTTGGATGTATTTTAGACCTCTCTATTTTTATGTGCACCTATATTCTTTATTATTATTATTATTTACTCTTGATAAACAATCTGCTAAATATTTATTTGTTGCATATCAAAATGTAGTCTCATATCTAAAACAGTAAAACCTATTCTTCTCTTCCGCCATATTGAACAAATTTATGTATATATTTATGGATATCCGATCCATATCCGTTTAATATATATCTAATCCGTATCTGTATTAGTCAAATATTCGATCTGTATCCGTATTTGAAAAATAAAAACAAATATGGATATGCTTTTACCACTACTGATCCGTATCCGACCCGTTTGCAAAATTCCAAAAAACTAGTAAAATTTTTTCTAAAAATTGTAAAATTTGGTCTCCAAGCACAATTTAATATGAAGATCAACTTGAACGGTTCGGATCGACGTTTTGAACTTTCAAATTAAAGATATAGACGTGAAGTAAAATACTTACTTTACTTCGCGAAGTACCATAGTCCAACTCTATCTATATATATATTATACTTATTATAAGATATCATTGTTTGATTGTATTTAATTTAATTTTTCAACTATGAATTGCGAATCATGCATGAATTAACAAGTTAGATCTATGCTATCTATCTCCTTCTCATTTGGATTAGGAATGACAAATATCTAGTACTTTGTGACTTGTTCGAAATTAATTTGGCAAAAAAGTTCATAATTAGTTCATTTGATTTTGATTCGTTTTGGTATAAGCGAGTTCAGGTTTGTCTCAGTTTAATTTGTTTCTCAGCTCGTTGCAAGAAGAAGATGAAACTCTTTTTTGTGCCCATCATGATATGATGGAACTTGTTGCAAGAAAAAAATAAAAAAAAATCTTTCTCACCTCATGATCTATGCATGACTCATATTAAATCGAAGAAAACCATTAGTTTATATATGGTTCACAGCATGAACGAGCTGTTAACGAGTTTGTCCGTCTCGGCTCGTGATGAACTTGACTAAAATCAAACCCGGCTCAACTTGTTCTGGCACGAGCTGATTTTAATTAACTTTGCTTAACTTATATAAACAAAATTAAATTTCAATTTAAATCAAATCCTTATTTGTTTTGGTTTGTTCAATCTCTAATTTCCTAAATTTACAATATTCACATCCCCAAACACTAATTTTAATTTCTTGAACAATCTCTATGTCACACCCCGGTGCCCCACGAGGCGCGACGGGTGCTCCTGCCGTAGGCATACGGTTACCCGTATACCTACTAGGCAATTACGATATGATAGAAATAAAACATAACACGCAAACAAAGCAAACAAATAACATAAACAGATCTCAAATCCCATCTGGTCAGGTTACAGTATACAAAACCCGTATCTCGATGGATACGCATCACCAAATGACACAGAGAATATATATATATACAACCAAAACATAACTATATACATAATCTCTAATGTCACAATACCAGACAAGCTATGTAGAGGTGAAACCAGGGCCTACCGTCCTCGTGCCTCTCTCGGATTCACCGAACCGGAACCTGAAAATATTACCCAAAGAGGGGATGAGAATTGAATTCTCAGTGCGATAATTGCCACAAAATAATCCCTGGACTTGCAATCACAGATTATATTCAAAATGAAACACAAATAAAGCTCGAATTAATTCATAACCGTATGTAAACATGAATGCATAACTCCAACAACATATATATCCAAATGAAATCACAAGTTAGGAATTGCCAAGATGAAATTCAATCACACAATATTTGGTTTACTCGGTTTCAGAATATCTGGTAGTAACAGGCCTAACCGTTTAATTAAAAGTCTGGTTTCAATTCAAGTCCAGAAAATACATATAACGCGAATTGACCATCCAAACGCGTTACCCCCTGGGTAATGCCTCCGATACACAAGTCACATATAATCACAATCATAATACAACGTCACTTACCCCTCGTCCCAACCGGTACTGGGAACTGCCGAGGGCCAGACGATCTAAAGCTTTAGAACACTGGGTGTCAAAGTCCCTGCAGAGACCTTGACAAATCCGGTTTCACCCCCTGGGTGACATCATCACGGCGGATGACAATAATACCATATCCACCAACCAATGGTGATATAAAGCACGGTGACTTTAATTCCAAAATCAGATCATTCTGATCAACACAATTTATAACCATACCAGCATGCAAGTCAATCCGATAAAACAATTCAAGTTTCACTTTATTCGGGCAATGCAATGCATATGCAACACAATCCGATAATGCAATTCAATCAATAATCAACATGTCAACCGAAACACAGTTTAATTCTGAATATAAACTATCAAACAAGTCCAGAAATCCCGCACCTGATTATGCTGCACGTAAACCGACCTTACGTCTCGTGATATTCCGTACCCGGTTGCCTTACCGACTCTATTTAAAATATACCACAATTAAGGTTTAATTAGCTATATTTGTTATATAAATGAAATTAGTACGATTACGGTTCGATACCCAGTCGATTCGGCTTAATCTAAACTCAATTTACCAATTTCAAGCCTAACAGTTCAACAATATAAGTATCCAAATGCCTAATAGCTTAGTAGTCCAATAATTAATGTCCAAATTCAATCTTTATTATTTATCTATCTTCGGTCCAGCAACTTAGTATATATGTAACTTTGCACTAAGGCCCCTCTAATAGGTATTAATTCAATTCATGGAAAATTTCCCAATTCAACCTTCTACTTTATATTTCTTTTACAAACAAGCCCTTGTAGTTTAAGTAGGTGTACCAGTCCGATATTGGTACCAATGTTCAGATTGCATCACCAACCCTTAATCAGACCAGAGAGTAAAAAGAGAAGAGGGAAGAGAACAAACCATAGCCTCACAACACGACTGAGGAAGCAAGAGCACAAATCAATCCACAAGATTGCTCAAGGAGCAAGAGAGATAATCCCTTTCTTTCCTTTCAATTTCTTTGTTCTCTTTCTCTCTTTTGCGCAAACAACAGAGGAGGAAAAGAAGATTTAGGTTTCGAAATTTTAAGAGGAGAAGGTTCCAGAAGGGACCCCATACATTGGTCAAAGAGGGAGAATTAAACGGATAAAGGATGGAAAAATAGAGGCGTGGGTCCCACATGTCCCATTAAAATTTGTTCTTTTATAATTTAACCCTTCATTTATCAAATATTGTAATTTAGTCCCCAAATCATTTACAAGAAGCTTATAAATATTATCATGCATTAAATTTTCTATTCATTTCCTAATATATAACTATATTATTTTTAATGCATACAAGCCTTTCTAAAACTCAATCTAATATATATAAACATGTCTAATTATATATATCTATCAAATTTAGAAATATATTTATTTTATACAAAAGAATTTTTATGAGAATGTTACACTCTATTTTGATCAATTTACAATATGCATACCTCTAAATCCTAATTCTATTTTGATATGTAGTATATGTAATTTTCATCAATTTACTATATGCATGTTCCCAAATCATAATTTTATTTTGATTTGTACATTATCTAATTTCACCAATGTACAAGATCCATATTCCTAAACTCTAATTCTAACTTATTTTGTACAATCTCTAATTTCATAGTTTACAACATACACATCAAAATAAAAAATTAAAATTTAATTTAAAATTTATGCTAGATTAGTTTCAAAAAGTTATAATTTAATGTCATGGTTTAATTCATTTTTTTTTTAACGTTATAGATAAAAAAAAAGTTATTGGATACTTTGATACAGACTTGATAACAAATCGGATTTTTTTAAAATAGAAATAAACAAAATGATTTAAAGAAAAACAGCACCGCTAATTTTGTTTTTACAAAAAACAGCTCCACCGAACCGCTAATTCGGTGGAGAGAGAGAGGACAATTCCTCCACCGAATCACTGGTTCCGTGGAGGTAAATTATAACCGTTCCAATCTTTTGACATAAAATATAATTTTTGCTTTCTTGTATTTGCAAAAATAGTATAAATTTGATTTTTTTTGTTATGTTCTATTGAAATATGAGAAATATATTTATTTTTAGTAAAATAGATCAAATATCATAGAATTTGAATTTACTAGCAAAAACAGGAATTTGCGTTGTGAAACCGCAAGATATCATCTCTTTGAACTTGAAATGGTGAATCAGCATTTGACTCGTAGTGCAGTTTAAATTTCTGACATTTCGGATCATTTTGTTGCTCTGTACGAATTTGCTCGTGTAACTCTGATCGGATCTCAACCGCTGCTAGTACAACTGATGCAATTGCGGGTGTACCCGCTTCAACTCCACCTCCAATACACTTAGATGCAATTTCCAACGCAAATTCGCGTGATGCGCCAACATGTATTTCCAATCTGCGCATTTCTTCAAGAAGATGCGTTTCACTTGTAATTACTGACGCCAGGTTTACCTGACTCTTTCTGCTTAATGCGTCTGCTACACTGTTCGCTTTTCCTGCATGATACTGGATATCCAAGTCATAGTCTTTCATCAATTCTAACCACCGCCTTTGTCTCAAGTTCAGTTCTTTTTGCGTGAATATATATTTCAAACTTTGGTGATCTGTAAATATACGGCACCTCACGCCATACAGATAATGCCGCCAAATCTTTAGCGCAAATATCACCGCCGCCAACTCCAAGTCATGAGTCGGGTAGTTTTGCTCGTGCGGTCGCAATTGCCGAGATGCATAGGCAATTACATGATCATCTTGCATCAATACACAACCCAAACCCGATTTAGAAGCATCGGTGTAAACCGTATACTCTTTATCAATAGTCGGCATAACAAGGACTGGCGCGGATACCAGCCGACTCTTTAATTCCTCAAAACTTTTATCTTGCGCGGTACCCCAGTCGAATTTCACACCTTTATGCAATAATTTCGTAAGCGGTGCAGCTAATTGCGAAAACCCGAGTACAAATCTCCTGTAGTACCCGGCTAACCCCAGAAAGCTGCGAATTTCAGTAACTGTCTCTGGCTTCTTCCAATCTGTCACAGCCCGAATCTTTTCAGGATCCACCGCTAACCCTTTTCCAGATACCACATGCCCCAAAAATGAAACTTCTTCCAACCAAAATTCACATTTCGAAAATTTTGCGAATAGCTGATGTTCGCGCAATCTTTGCAAAACAATTCTTAAATGTACCTCATGTTCCTCTCGCGAGCGCGAATATACAAGTATATCATCAATGAACACCACAACCGTCGAATCCAACAAATCATGAAATACGCGGTGCATCAAGTCCATGAACGCTGCTGGTGCGTTCGTCAGCCCAAACGGCATGACCAAGTATTCATAATGCCCGTACCTGGTACGGAATGCTGTCTTATCCACATCACTCGGCCTAATCCTCAATTGGTGATACCCTGTTCTCAGATCAATCTTTGAGTATATTGAGGATCCCTGCAACTGATCAAACAGATCATCAATCCGAGGTAACGGATATTTATTTTTCACAGTTACCTTATTCAGCTCGCGGTAATCAATGCATAACCGCAATGTTCCATCTTTCTTCTTGACAAACAGCACTGGTGCACCCCACGGCGATGTGCTAGGTCTGATAAACCCGCTTTCCAACATATCTTCCAATTGTGCCTTGAGTTCTTTCAATTCTGCCGGTGCCATTCGATACGGCGCTTTTGAAATCGGTGTTGTGCCCGGTACCAGTTCAATACCGAACTCCACTTCTCGCTCGGGTGGCAACCCTACAATCTCATCTGGAAATACATCCACAAATTCTGAAACTATCGGAATACTGCCGATCTCTGGAACTGCTGCAGCCGCATAAACCACGGCCGCCAAATAAGCATCGCACCCTGATTCGATTAGCCGCCTCATTTTTACGGCTGAAACACAAGTTGTTAGTTTCCCAATTTCTCGACAATTTAGAACACATGACATACCTCTCGAATTCGAAAAATGAACCCTTCGATGCGGACAGTCAATGGTTGCCGCGTGCCTCGTCAACCAATCCATCCCCAACAATACATCATATCCCATGATATCCATAACGATTAAATCAGTTTCGAACTCCCTTCCTTCCACTTTAATTCTTAGGTTACGGCATATCGAAATTTCTTGATCGGTCGAACCAAACGGAGTTTGAACATTTAAAACTTGGTTATTTTTTTCAACTAGCCAACCCCCTTTTTCTACCAACTCCCTCGAAACAACTGAGTGGCTGCACCCCGTATCAATCAAACAATACGCATTCTGACCAGATATAGAGAGTATACCTGTCATGACATCAGTCTGGCCATCCCCCAGCGTAGTTGCAGCGTTGCGCAAAGTTCCAGCAATGTTAAGCGCATGCGCCGCTACACCGCCGTTGTTCCTGCCGGCGCTGCCAGCCCTGCTTGCGTTAGCCCCGCTAGCATGAGATGCGCCACGTCCGTGCCACGTTGGCGCACCGCGCCCAACACTAGCAGACCCTCCCACGCTACTAGCGCCTCGCATCCGCATAAGTGCATTAGGGCACTCCCTCGCCCAATGTTCTGTGCTACCACACACGAAGCAAGTATTAGCCTTGCGCCTACAATCAACCTCATCATGCGCTTGATTGCATGATCGGCACCACTGCGAAGGCATCACCGGTCTAACACTCGGCATGGATGCTTGTCTGAACGGGGGTCTCGGTGCTATACTCGACCGAGCGGATCTAGCAAATGAGGGTCCTCCCCTCGACCTCGACATCTGCCCACTCTGAGCCTCTTTCTGTTTCACATTCCTTTCAGCCACTTGTTCTTTCCTTCGCTTTCCATGCATTTCAATTTGTTCCGCGTGATCCATCATTGCTTGCAACTCCGTTGCCATCGGAGTATCCACGATCATAGAGATTTGCCCATCCAACCCATCCAAGTATTGCCTATGGTACCTTTCCACATCATTTCTTATATCCGTAGCATAACGCGACAAAGCCAAAAATTCACTGTTGTATTCAGCTACCGGACGACCATTTTGCTTTAACTCCAAGAATTTTCTCCGCAGTGTTTCACGCTGTATATTGCTCAGAAACCTTCTATTGAAATGCTGTTCGAACCATTCCCACGGAATCCTCGCTTCCTCTCCATCATAACTTCCTCGGGTTCCATCCCACCAGAATCGAGCATCACTCTCCAGCTGTTGCTCAACTAATTCCACTTTATCTTCCTCCGGAGCACGGCATAATTTCAACTTCGCATTTATTTGTGCCAACCATTCCTCCGCTGCCGCATACCCGCCGGTTCCATCATAACGCGGCGGATTCAAGCGCAAAAATGCATCATATAACTTTCTGAAATCTTCAGGTGCACCCCCGTGAGCTACCGGTGCTGCCTCTCGCACCTGTGCTTGGCGACCTCTCTCATAGGCCGCAATCAACCGGTCATCCAAGTCCCGGTCTCTACCAGCTCCTCCAGCACCACCAGCACCAGCTGGACCAGCTCCAGCCTGATCCACAACTGGCTCGATAACCAACTCTGGGTTTGGTTCCGGATTCCTCCGAGGTCTGCCTCTGCCTCTACCTCGGCGTCGTGCTTCCATTTCTGAATAACCAAAATTAGTTTATAACATTTGGTATTCTTTACTTATCATACGAAATTCGTATCGTGCCGGCCCCAATTAATACGTATACCACTCTCGTATCCAAACAAGTCCGGTTCGGGTTTTAAACCATGCTCTGATACCACCGAAGGAGGACCTGTCACACCCCGGTGCCCCACGAGGCGCGACGGGTGCTCCTGCCGTAGGCATACGGTTACCCGTATACCTACTAGGCAATTACGATATGATAGAAATAAAACATAACACGCAAACAAAGCAAACAAATAACATAAACAGATCTCAAATCCCATCTGGTCAGGTTACAGTATACAAAACCCGTATCTCGATGGATACGCATCACCAAATGACACAGAGAATATATATATATACAACCAAAACATAACTATATACATAATCTCTAATGTCACAATACCAGACAAGCTATGTAGAGGTGAAACCAGGGCCTACCGTCCTCGTGCCTCTCTCGGATTCACCGAACCGGAACCTGAAAATATTACCCAAAGAGGGGATGAGAATTGAATTCTCAGTGCGATAATTGCCACAAAATAATCCCTGGACTTGCAATCACAGATTATATTCAAAATGAAACACAAATAAAGCTCGAATTAATTCATAACCGTATGTAAACATGAATGCATAACTCCAACAACATATATATCCAAATGAAATCACAAGTTAGGAATTGCCAAGATGAAATTCAATCACACAATATTTGGTTTACTCGGTTTCAGAATATCTGGTAGTAACAGGCCTAACCGTTTAATTAAAAGTCTGGTTTCAATTCAAGTCCAGAAAATACATATAACGCGAATTGACCATCCAAACGCGTTACCCCCTGGGTAATGCCTCCGATACACAAGTCACATATAATCACAATCATAATACAACGTCACTTACCCCTCGTCCCAACCGGTACTGGGAACTGCCGAGGGCCAGACGATCTAAAGCTTTAGAACACTGGGTGTCAAAGTCCCTGCAGAGACCTTGACAAATCCGGTTTCACCCCCTGGGTGACATCATCACGGCGGATGACAATAATACCATATCCACCAACCAATGGTGATATAAAGCACGGTGACTTTAATTCCAAAATCAGATCATTCTGATCAACACAATTTATAACCATACCAGCATGCAAGTCAATCCGATAAAACAATTCAAGTTTCACTTTATTCGGGCAATGCAATGCATATGCAACACAATCCGATAATGCAATTCAATCAATAATCAACATGTCAACCGAAACACAGTTTAATTCTGAATATAAACTATCAAACAAGTCCAGAAATCCCGCACCTGATTATGCTGCACGTAAACCGACCTTACGTCTCGTGATATTCCGTACCCGGTTGCCTTACCGACTCTATTTAAAATATACCACAATTAAGGTTTAATTAGCTATATTTGTTATATAAATGAAATTAGTACGATTACGGTTCGATACCCAGTCGATTCGGCTTAATCTAAACTCAATTTACCAATTTCAAGCCTAACAGTTCAACAATATAAGTATCCAAATGCCTAATAGCTTAGTAGTCCAATAATTAATGTCCAAATTCAATCTTTATTATTTATCTATCTTCGGTCCAGCAACTTAGTATATATGTAACTTTGCACTAAGGCCCCTCTAATAGGTATTAATTCAATTCATGGAAAATTTCCCAATTCAACCTTCTACTTTATATTCCTTTTACAAACAAGCCCTTGTAGTTTAAGTAGGTGTACCAGTCCGATATTGGTACCAATGTTCAGATTGCATCACCAACCCTTAATCAGACCAGAGAGTAAAAAGAGAAGAGGGAAGAGAACAAACCATAGCCTCACAACACGACTGAGGAAGCAAGAGCACAAATCAATCCACAAGATTGCTCAAGGAGCAAGAGAGATAATCCCTTTCTTTCCTTTCAATTTCTTTGTTCTCTTTCTCTCTTTTGCGCAAACAACAGAGGAGGAAAAGAAGATTTAGGTTTCGAAATTTTAAGAGGAGAAGGTTCCAGAAGGGACCCCATACATTGGTCAAAGAGGGAGAATTAAACGGATAAAGGATGGAAAAATAGAGGCGTGGGTCCCACATGTCCCATTAAAATTTGTTCTTTTATAATTTAACCCTTCATTTATCAAATATTGTAATTTAGTCCCCAAATCATTTACAAGAAGCTTATAAATATTATCATGCATTAAATTTTCTATTCATTTCCTAATATATAACTATATTATTTTTAATGCATACAAGCCTTTCTAAAACTCAATCTAATATATATAAACATGTCTAATTATATATATCTATCAAATTTAGAAATATATTTATTTTATACAAAAGAATTTTTATGAGAATGTTACACTCTATTTTGATCAATTTACAATATGCATACCTCTAAATCCTAATTCTATTTTGATATGTAGTATATGTAATTTTCATCAATTTACTATATGCATGTTCCCAAATCATAATTTTATTTTGATTTGTACATTATCTAATTTCACCAATGTACAAGATCCATATTCCTAAACTCTAATTCTAACTTATTTTGTACAATCTCTAATTTCACAGTATACAACATACACATCAAAATATAAAATTAAAATTTAATTTTAAATTTATGCTAGATTAGTTTCAAAAAGTTATAATTTAATGTCATGGTTTAATTCATTTTTTTTTTAACGTTATAGATAAAAAAAAGTTATTGGATACTTTGATACAGACTTGATAACAAATCGGATTTTTTAAAATAGAAATAAACAAAATGATTTAAAGAAAAACAGCACCGCTAATTTTGTTTTTACAAAAAACAGCTCCACCGAACCGCTAATTCGGTGGAGAGAGAGAGGACAATTCCTCCACCGAATCACTGGTTCCGTGGAGGTAAATTATAACCGTTCCAATCTTTTGACATAAAATATAATTTTTGCTTTCTTGTATTTGCAAAAATAGTATAAATTTGATTTTTTTTGTTATGTTCTATTGAAATATGAGAAATATATTTATATTTTTTGTAAAATAGATAAAGTATCATAGAATTTGAATTTACTAGAAAGACTGTGATAAATAATCCGGATTAATATTTTTTTTCTAAAATATAAAATGACTTTTAAACAAGGCAAACGCGAAAAATATAAATATATTTTTAATATTTCAATAGAAAAATGAGAAAAAAAAATCAAAATTTCTATTTTTTTGCAAATTAAAAAAAAAACAAAAATTATATTTTATGTCAAATGATTGGAACGGGTTATAATTTGCCTGATTCGGTGGAGGATTGTTCTCTCTCCCTCCACCGAGATCCGTATCCTCTGCATTAACTCAAAAAGGAATCTTTTGAGTTAATGAATTTCAACCGTCTAATTTTACAACATAGGGTCCTTTAATATTAGTGCATATTTAATTCACACAAATCTTAAAACAGATTGGATGATCGAAATGCATTAACTCAAGAGATAGATATCTCATATTTTGCGTGACTTACTGGAAAATCTCAACTGTTCAAATACGTTCTGCACGAATTTCAAAACTCAAATAATACTGGCCCCTGCGCTATCTCCGAATAGGCACCGGACACGTCGGTCACGCAAAATATGAGATATCTCACAATACGCACTCTCCATTAGTTCGGTAGAGCTGTCTTTTGTAAAAACAGAACTAGTGGTGCTCGTTTCCTTTAAACCACTTTCTTTCTTCCTATTTAAAAAAACAAAATCTAAGATATTAACAGAGTAGTTCTTCCTTCACGCAGTACTGTTTTGCCTCTATTTGTACATGCGCTGTATAAAGCAAAAATTGGTCTGTCAATATCTTTACCCCAATTAAACCTTGGTATCTGCCTTCCTCCAACTAATAATAGGGGTGGCAATGAGCTGGCTCGGTTCGAGCTAGGTTCTAGCTCAGCTTGTTAATTCTGGATCGAGCTACAGCCAAACGAGCTGGATCTAAGGCATCCGAGCTAAAACTTCAGCTTGAAATCGTGACAAGCCAGCTCGAGCTAGCTCGCGAGGTGACGAGCTGGCTCGCTGAGTTTGGCTGGATCTTGTTTTAAGAAGAAAATAAATTCTACAAACTTTTTGGATTGAGTTGAACCGAGCTGGACCGGGCTAGACAGTATAAAATGCACACAAGACCATACAAATTCACAAATTGATGCCTAACCGAGCTAGCTCGTAAGCTGGTGAGCAAGCTAGACCCTAACTTGAACTCGTTAATTTTAGACTGAGCTAGTGGCGAGCTGGCTCGTTAACAGCTTGGTCCAGCAACGAATGAGCTGTTAGTGAGCGAGTCAGGTGTGAGTCACAATTAAGACATGAGCTTTTTTGCCACCCCTATGCGGAGGCAATGGCAAACGCGAATACATATCACCTGAAGTAACTCAAATTTTGCGGTTAGAACTTGATCGTCTGTTCGTCACGTGTTTCAAAGAAACCTCTTGAATTCCACCTCTAATCGGACGGTTTCGATCAAACACAAAATTTGAGGTACTTCAGAGGATTCTGACCAAAGAAACGCAAATTCTATTACCTAAAGTAACTCAAATTTTGAGGTTAGAACCATATCGTCAGATCTGTGTGGCACGACTTTTGAAAGAATCTCTTCCATTCCATCTCTGATCGCACGGTCTGGATCTAACTCAAAATTTGAGTTACTTTAGATAATATGAATTCGCGCTGCTATAGTCTGGGAGCGCAAGGGACGAGGGTGAATTTGTAAAAGTGCCTCTCTCTCTCTGTCGTTCTCATTTCCAGTAGCGTCGATCTCTACTCGAGTGTCGCCGTTTCGGATACGGGTGCACATGAGATACGTCGCTCTCTCTTCCTAGGTAGGTAAGGTATAGCACCATAGCACCATAGCACCATAGCTAGGGTTTCCTGATTTTGTTCATCAACTGATCGTGATCGTCAGTTTCCGGTTCATGTCCTAAACCCTAACCCTAGGTAACTAGGTTTTTCCTTTTTCTTTTTTATTTTCTTTGATAATGTCGGATGTATTGTTCTTCAATCCTTGCAAGTGAGTAATATTTTCATAGAAATCATGTAATTTGTCTTCTCCTTTTTTCCCCATTTCAATTTAAGGAAGAAATTTGGGTTCAATAACCTTTTCCTAAATAGGTAAATTAGTAATGTTGTTCACTCTGCTAGCTGGTGATTATACTGGTAATAGTGGTGGGATAGGATATTCTTTGTATTTGAAGTGGTACTGGTAATTTTTTGGAAGAGTTTTATACTGGTAATTGTACTGGTAACTCATTGTAATTGCTTTGGTATTAAAGAAAGGTTGCCTATGGGCTTAATGATAAAAAAAAAATGAAATGCCACATGAGCATTAAAGGAAAGCTTTCTGAAAATTACATTGTCACTCTTTATCTCCTTTTATTTTGCAATATATCTTCATATATGAGAGGTTTCATCTGATTCTGGTTGGTATTATGGGATGGTTGAGTAATGCATTATCTACCATTGTTTGTATAGGAACTAAATAATGGTGAAAACTCGATCTAAAGGGAAAAAAGGAGATAAAAAGTCTCGCACCAACGCCAATTTGGCGGCAAAGAAACCAAATTCTAATGATTCAAATAGCAACAAGAAATCTTCGGTATCGAGGTCTAATACAATCACCCCTTCTCCTTTAAGAAGGTCAACACGAGAACCACCAACAAAGAAAAAAACCCAATTGAGTGGCACTACCACTACCCCTAGTCCTTCTACTAAGAAAAAAAACCCGACTTCAAATTCTATGAAGTCGGTTTCGGGTGAGTCTGGTTCAAGTGCGAAAACTCCTAAGAAAAAGTCGAAGGGAAAAGAGAAGGCGCTGGAAGAAGAAGAGAATTCGAAAACGGGCAAGAGGGATTTAAGTTCGAGTTCACCTTTGAATGAAAATGAAAAGGAAGAGAATTCATTGGCAAAGAGACGCAGAATTCATCACCTGCATGCAAAACAATACAAGGAGCTGTTCAAGCCTCGTTCCAAAATAGACAAACCTTCACCTACTGGTATCTACCCTTCTTTGTTGCTTCTATTATTTTACTCTTTTTTATGGGTCTAAACTCTAAATCAATTTACTTTTTGAAATAAAATGTAGTGGAGAAAGCAGAGGCAGTTGAGGCACCAGTAAACACAGATTTGATTGTAGATGATCCTGTTGAAAAAGCATCCTGCATGAGGTGAGAAGTTTAATTTGAACTTGCCTGAGGTGTTTATATTTAGCAGTCTATGGATTTTTAAGTTCTAATGTGGTGTTTGAAATGAAGCATTAAAGTTAGTTTTTTGAATAGTTTCATAACTTGTTTGTATTACCAGTTTTATGCAATTTTTGAGTGCCATGTGATGATCTGTTAATGGTTGTTGAATGTGGACCATGATATATCTCAAAATATTTGATGAACGGAGAAAAAAAAATATAATGTAGATCATATTCCAAATGTTGTTATTAATTTTAAGAAAATTCTGGCAATTGTGAAGATTGTCAAGTTAAACTCATTTGTTGATGAAAAAGTAGTTAGAGATATTTGTTTTTGTAATAGATAGATTTCCAGCTTTGCATTTATTAAATATTTTGAAGAAAAAAATAGTTTTACTATAAATTTCCACCAACTGTCATATCAAGGTGTTTTTAATTTTATCAGGGAGAACTCAAGCGGTTCAAATTCAACTAAGGAAGCCACTCCATATGCTCCCGAGGTTCTTCTATTTTCCTCATTAAATATTTTTACATGCATGTTGACTTGCATGTTATGTTAAAGTTTTCACATGTTATGATTTAGGCAAACTCAACTATGAAGGTTTCGGAGAATAATGCTGAAGAACATGTTATTTCAGTAGAGGAAGCTAGAGCGGAGTCTTCTTCAGATGAAATGTATTTATTTCCATTTCTTTGTTCTTCCAAATAAGTGAAACTGTTCTCTGTTCTAATCAATACTTGCATGCGTGCATATAGAAGTGAGTGCGAGATATTATCAGCACCACCATGTAAGGCAGATGATCCTCCTGCTACTGGTTCAACAGCAGAGGTATTATTTTTTTTTATTTTGAAATTACGAATTTACCCCTCTAAAGTTCATAATATCATATTTACCCTTCTAAATTCCAAAAACTCACAAATTTAGCCATTTTTTTATTGTCTTTTCTATTAAAACTCATTTTAATTTCATAAAATACCCATTTTACCCTTTATTAAGAAAAGAAAAAAAATATGTAGAATGTTTCAGATAAATGTCAGTCTTCTAATTAGTTGGTTAGTGAGGGCATTTAGGTACTATTTTATTTCTTTTTTTAATTTCTTAAGGCGAAAAGCACTCATTTAATAATTTAACATGTTTTTTTCTCCTCTTGTATAGAGAAAGGTGGATTTAGAAGCAGCAGTGATTGCTATGGATGATGCCATTGACATAACTGAGCAGCATCAGGCCGGTGAAATAGACTCTGTGCCTAATACTTGTCTTACTTGCCGAAAGCCAGGAGTTCTTTTGTATGTATTAATCTTTTTCTCTCTCCTCCATCTCTATTTGGAGTTCTCATTTGATATTTCCTTGCTTGCTGATTTAATAGATGAGTTATTTATCTATGTATTATGTATACGGTGAATTAAATAAAAACGGGACTTTGCAGGTGCTGTGAAGGGAAAAATTGTAAGAGAACTTACCACCTGTCTTGCTTGGACCCACCACTTCAGTCAAATCCACCTGGCGCATGGCTATGTGTCACTTGCATCCAGAAAAGAATCCAATTTGGTGTGTATGCAGTATGTGGTGGCATTGAAAATATCTGGGATGTTAAAGATGGTAATTGATTTTTTTTTAATATATCCATTTTTTATAATTTTTTTAATTTTGCATTTTTTTTTTTGCTCTGTTGTGTAAATTGTTGGGTTTGTGTGATGTTTGTAGCAGGGTCAAATAACGGGAAGCTATATCTTGTGAAGTACAAGAATTTTGCGCATGTGCACAACCGGTGGGTCCCGGAGGCCGAAATTGCATTTGAGGCCCCAGAACTCCTATTAAAATTCAACACAAGGATGCATAGGGATAAGAGGGTATTTCATAAAATTCATTAAATTGCATCATTTGAAAAATTAAATTATCTGATGGAACACATCTACAATTTTATTTTATTTGCTTAAAATTGAACGTTATTTTTTCAAAGAGGGTTCAAATGCATCGTGCCTTTCATACCTCATTGTGCCTCACATTCTATATTTCCGTTTTTAAAGTTCAAATTGTCGATCCGAAACGCTCAGCATGACCAAATTTTATATTTTTTTGGAATTTTTTTAATATTTTTTAAGATAAGTACAAAATAGTGGTTTCTGGACCATCCAAAAACAGTGACTTTGTTCCTACCTAAAAAAATAATAAAAACATTTCAAAAAATATGAAATTTGGTCTACAAGTATATTTTAATATGGATATCATGTTGAGCGGTTCGGATTGACATTTTGAACTTTGAAAACGGAGATATATGATATGAGGCATGAAAGGCATGATTAGGCATGAAAGGCATGAATGAGGCATTTGAACCCTCCCCTTTTTCAAAACATCAAAGAGATGTATATAAAAGGTGGATGCATGCTAGAACTACCTAATACAATATCAGGCCTCCAAATTTTTTATTTGTGATAAGTTTGTCTCCTGGTGACAGAGCCTACCGAAGTGGAAGCAGGAGTGGACAGAGCCACAACGGCTACTGACAAAGCGTCCTCTAATGCCAGAAACAGCAGCAGATGAGTTCTATGACGGGGCCGGAGACAACCTACCCTATTGCAATGCTGAGTTTCTTGTCAAGTGGCGTGACCTAGGCTATGAGCATGCCACTTGGGAGCTCGATACCTCCCCTTTTCTATGCACTGAAGAAAATGCCTCTCTCATTAAAGCATTTGAATCTCGCCGGCAACAGGCACGTCTCTCTTCATACCCGCAGCGTATTAACAGAGCACTCGAGGTCAAGCAGTCTCCTTTTGAAAGGCTTGAGAAGTTGCCAGATCTCTTCCCACCGAGTTTAAACAGCGAACACCTTCACTCTGTAAACCAACTACGCCTTTTCTGGCACAAGTCACAGAATGCGATTTTCATTGATGAGCAGGAGAGAGTTATAAAGACGATTTTGTTCATCATGTTGCTTATAGAGGATATATGCCGCCCGATTATTATAGTTTCAAGTGCTGGGTCTTTGCCTTTGTGGGAGTCGAAATTTCAGCGTCTGGCGCCAAATATCAATGTTGTCAGTTATACCGGTACCAAACCGGTACGAAAACTCATGCGAGATTTTGAGTTTTATGAGGAGACTGGTTGTGTCATGTTTCAAGTGTTACTTTCTCATCCCGATGCTATTTTGGAGGTAAGCATCTCTTTACATATGCATGCATTACCTAAATATTTCATGTTCCTTGATTATTTTTCTTACTGTTTATCCCCCCCTCTCTCTTTCTCTCACTAGCTCTCTATCTTTATAGGATTTTGAGATGTTAGACGCTATTGGGTGGGAGACAGTCATCGTAGATGAGTGTCAAAACTCGCGCATTTCAAAATATCTCGAGAAATTCAAGAATCTCTCTTGTGATTTCAGGCTTCTCCTATTAAGCTCTCCTCTCAGGGTATTTTTAAAAACATTTATTTTTGACCATAATAGTTTCATAAGCAGATTTCCAGTACTTAATCTGGTGTACTTTACTGAGACAACTTAACACGTGTGGTCTATTTAATTTGCAAGTTTTATTTGTTTTAGTTAGCTTAAGTATTCAAAGCCTGTTTCATGTTAATGTATTTAAAACCGGGTTGAGTAGTCTAAGTGTAACTATAGTCTAACTCAACTGCTTCTAAGTGGTTTTGTTTTCGTTTATCACAATAGAATTGTTAGTGTTATCGTGCTTAGATGCTGGTAGTAAGAACTTTTAAATTTTCAATAGAGTGCTTCATTATGTATTCAAATCCTGTTTCCGTTATTTATTATTTTTGATTTCTAAGTTCTCTATATTTGTTAGAAAATAATGATTTGCATCATTACTAGAACTATAAATTACTGTAAGAGTTCAATTATTGACAGTCTCTACTGTTATTTTACAGGACAATTTATCAGAGTATGTGAATATGCTCTCCTACCTGGACCCAAACCATGACATTTCAAATAATAACCTTAGCAAAAGTGATATGCTGGCTCATTGCAAAGAGAAGTTGGGGCATCACCTGGCATGTGAACGCAAAGAAGAAACATCCAAGGTCATGGAGTACTGGGTCCCGGTACGGTTTTCGAAGGTGCAGCTGGAATTGTACTGTTCAACTCTGCTATCTAATTCTTTCGCACTTCGTTCTTCTTCTAAGAACGATCAAGTGGGGGCGCTTCGGGATATGCTCATCTCACTACGCAAGGTAAAAATCAACATCTTTGCTATTTTATTAACATAATTCGAATTCAAACCTTAATTGGAGAAGTTGCTATGCAAGAGTCCTGTGGTTACATCCATAGGAGATTTTTTTTAATACTTTTTTTTGTCATAAGAACTTTGACATGGATATTTCTTTTTTGGGGCAATTTCATGTATACCCCTTAAAAACTTCGAAATTACGTATCCCCCCCTCAAAAGTTCATAATATCATATATACCCTTTTAAATTTCAAAAACTCACAAATTTACCCATTTTATTGTTCTTTCTATTAAAACTCATTTTAAATTCATAAAATACCCATTTTACCCTTTATTAAAAAAACAAAATATATGTAGCATGTTTCAGAAAAATGCCAGTCTTATAATTGGACTGTTTCCGAGGGCAAATGGGTAATATACCTACTTCTGACGCTTACACAAGCATATACTTAGATGTCATTGTGTACTGTTTTGTTTACAGTGTTGCGATCATCCATACCTTGTTTATCAAGACTTGCAAGTGGCACTAACAAAGGAGAGACCATTATCTGAGATATTAAATATTGGGGTCTATGCATCTGGTAAGCTGCTATTGCTAGACAAACTGCTGCATGAGATGAAAGCGCGGGGCCTACGGGTACTTATTGTGTTTCAATCAGGCGGTGGTTCTGGTAGAAACCAAATAGGAGACTTCTTAGATGATTTTCTGCGGCAGAGATTCGGTGCCGAAGCGTATGAACATGTGGAGCGGGGGTTGCTCATGTCAAAGAAGCAAATTGCTATGAATAATTTCAATGACAAGAGTAAAGGGAGGTTTGTTTTCCTCATTGAGAACCGTGCATGCCAACCCAGTCTCAAACTGTCAGCTGTAGATGCTGTGTTAATCTATGACAGTGACTGGAATCCCATGAATGATACCCGGAATCTACAGAGGATCAACATACAGCCTGAGAGAGTTCCTGTCTTTCGCTTCTACTCTCCATGTGCTGTTGAGGAGAAGGTGCTTAGCCTTACCAAACAGGATGTCTTCTTAGACAGCACTTTGCAGGGTGTGGTCCCCATTGTGAGTCATTCCCTGCTCAGCTGGGGCGCTGAGTGTCTCTTTTCGCAATTGCATGAGCTCCATCTTCAACCTGATGATGCACTTGAAAATTACCGCTCTTCCTATGTTTCCCCAGAGGACACGGCCTTTGTGGATGCTGTCATGACTGAGATAATGGATAAGGTTTCCGGGAAGAGCAATGCTGGTGCCAATTCAGCATCATCTCTGCTGGTTGAGGCGCATCCGAGTGGCGAATTCTATTCACATGATTCGGGTCCATTGATAGGTGAGAAGGAGGGGGTTGCTTCATTGCATGGGGATCCACCGGTGTTCTGGTCGGGTCTTTTAGAAGGGAAGAATCCACAGTGGAGGTTTATACAATCTGATGGCCCTTTACAGAGGAATAGAAGGAAGGTTCGGCCTTTTGATAACTCAGAGAAGCCCCTTGTGGCGGGGCCAAGTGGAGGAGGTGAGACCGAGGAGTCGAGGAAGAAGAAAAAGAAGAATGGGGTTGATACCAGTATGGCCGGTACGGGTATCGTGTCTCCCCGAGGAAAGACTGGTACAAATGCATCTGCTAGGAACTCTCCTGCTGCAGTTTCAACTTGGGATGATTTCTCGGGCATCAGTGCTGGACCCTCTCAACAAGGTTTTTATTTATTTACTTCTTTATGTACAACTCTTTTAATGAGCACTTGAAAAATGAATAACTGCATCAAAACCGAAAAGAATATAGAACCATAGATGCAGTTGTTACTGGTTAATATAGAACCATATATGTAGAAGGAAAAAGTTTATAATGCAATTAATGGTGTATGATGATTCATTTGCAGAGATATCAAATCAAGCAGGTTGTTTAGCATCAGTTGAAGTAGGAGCAAATCTAAGAAGCATGCAAAAGGACCTTCATCTTTTATTTGAACCTCAACTGCTCAACTTGTGTCGGTCTGCCGGGCTTCCAGTATGCTTTTCAATTATCTTTGTTTTTAGTTCAACTCATCTTTTTTCAACTCAAATAGTCATCCAAACCCTTAAACATGATCTCCATATGAAAATGTACTTGGACAGCAAATTTTACATTTTTTAGAATTTTTTTTACTATTTATTAAGATAGAATATCACTGTTTTTGGATGGTAGAGAAATTTTCAAATCAAGTGATTTTCTACCTATCTAAAAAAAGCAGCAAAAAAATTCTAAAAAATGTAAAATTTGGTCTGCAAGTATATTCTCATATGAAGATCATGTTGAATGGTTCCGATCAACAGTTTAGATTTAAAAATAGAGATATTAGTTCATAGCACGGGGCTGATGTGTAATATGCATATTACTATAGCCTCACTCTTGTTTTTTTTTTCTCCTTTCTTTTCCCATAATCTCAGCAGAGATAGATCCTCACTGGTCTGAATAACCTTTTCAATGCTTATGTGCTAAGTTTTTTTTTTAATTTGCCGAAGTGTGTGCTGAGTTTGTTGAGTTGTTATGTAGGACTATGTGAAGACAATGGCCGGGATTCTGTTGGAGTACGTTATGAACAATTTTAAAGTTGATAATGGTGGAGATGCAGCGATCCTGCAAACATTGGTCATTTCATTGGTTAGTTCTAGCCCTGTGGGCCCTCATCCACAGTTATAAAACAGAGAAATGAAGCAAAACACATGCTCTAATTTATCCTAAATAAAGTAATTCTATGAGAGGAAAAATAAAAATAAACGAGTGAATCAAAATTACTCCCACTTGTTCAACTAGTGCCGCATCTAGTTGAATATTATTTACTAAATTTCCTAAACATGGGGATCAATACAAACTGTTTAGTATATTATGCTTGCTTATCACAAAACCCTGTATTATTATAATTGATGTAAGGATGTCAAAATTTTGATTTGTAGTGCTGGAGAGCTGCATCTCTCTTCAAACATTGGGTTGACCCGTTACAGCTGACAGCTCTTGCATCCGAAAAGTTGCAGTACAACTGTAAAGCTGATATTGTCGAATCCGTCTACTGCCGTTTAAAGGTATTGAAAGTTGAGTTTCAAGAGAAAGCAGATGCCATGCTGGCAGGTCAGATCCCGGCTATCAGATTCTACAACAAACTATTCAAGGTACCCAAGCAAGAGGTGATCACCCTTCCAGAGACTCCCTCTTCGGATGAAGAAATAATTGAAACCCCTGCTCCAATGCCTGTTCAAAATCAAACCGCAAATGAGACGGAGGTAGAGCAAGAAAATACAAAGGAAAAACTGTTGAATGCACAACTGGACCTGATAGAAAAGGTTTCTTCTAGAAGGGTAGAGGCTCTTTTAACTAAGCAGGAAAAGGAGGTTACTGAGATGGAGCAGTTCAAGGAGAGAGAGGCAATGCAGTTGACGAAAGAATACCAATCTCAGCTCGAGAGATATTCTGGTAGTGGCATGGAGGAGAAGGTTAGAGAAGTGAAAGAGGAGTTTGAGAGAAAGATGCGTGCATTCGAGGCTCATATGGAGACGGAGAGGAAGAGGATGCAGGAATTACATATGGCTGCAAGGGAACTGGAGAGGAGCATTAAAGAAGACTGGGTTCAAAATGCAAAATTGGGTAATCTGGAGGATGACTTTGAAAATGTACCCTTATTGGATTGCGGCGAGTTCATTTTGCAGGAGTTTAAGTGGTATGCTCCTACTCCACCTTTGGTTCAGAAAGAGAATTTATCTGAAAGTGATGGGGATGGGGATGGGGATGGGGACATTGCATCAGGGCCGTCGAATCATACTCCTTCACCTCCCCTTGAAGAAACTGTAGTTGCAGTGGTAGCACAGGGAGATGCTGCTGCTGAATTGACAGCTCAGCATAGAGATGTTGAGAATACAATTATGGAACAGGTAATAGTTCAGATCTTGTGTTGAGTTGATCATCGTTGCTATTTGCTTCTAACAAGTACAATTTCCTGTTTATTTTGGTTAAAAACGTTTGCTTTTCTGGTGAATTTCAGGAAACTCAATCTGTAGCAGAGTCAACTACACCTGTTGAAACCGCAGAGTCAACTTTACCTGTTGAAACTGCAGCAGAATCAACTACACCTGTTGAAACCGCAGAGTCAACTTTACCTGTTGAAACTGCAGAGTCAACTTTACCTGTTGAAACTGCAGAGTCAACTTTACCTGTTGAAACTGCAGAGTCAACTCTACCAGCTGAAACCGCAGAGTTGACTCCACCTACTGAAGCCATAGAGTCAACTCCACAGGGAGAAGCCGTAGAATTGGCTCCACATGCTGAGGCCGTAGAGTCGACTCCACGTGCTGACGCCGTAGAGTCAACTCCACATGCTGAGGCTGCAGAGTTGACTCCATCTCTAACAGCAGTTACGCTTCCAGGTGTAGTTGATGTTGCAGTTGCAAACGGAGACAACACCACGGCTTACACATCGGATGCTCATCGTTTTCCCCAGCAAAGCTGGGGAACAGTGCCTCAAAACCCGGTTGCTTTACATGTACCGTTTCAGAATGCCGGTATGCAGAACGTTGGCTCCATACCTCAAAACGGGTCAGAGGAGAATTACAATGCTCTGTGGCAGATGCTTCCATTGGCATCCCCAATGGTTTTCCCTCATGGGCTCCATGCTGACCCGTTAAAAAATGAGCTGGCAAGGATCAAGCATCAAGAGAACATTCTGGCAAGGCGTGACGAAGCTAGGGTTTGTGTTTCTCTGCTTTCCTTTTCTTTCTTATGTGATAATTACCCTTTTGAGTAGAACTAGAGTTTAACTTGATTGACTTCAAACGAACAATCCAAACCGTTCAAATGGATCTACTTCACAAGTGATGTGTTTTAAGTACGTAATTTATAAATTTTGGAATTAATTCATGATAAAGTCAAGCGGTAAAAAAATAATGAAAAATAAATGTATTAAATTAACTTATAAACCATCTTTTTTTTTTTACCGCTTGACTTTATACTAAAATAATTAAATTTTTTATAGATTTTGCATGTAAACACATCCTTCTTGAAGTAGATTGGTTTTGGAGTTATACTAATCCGATAATAAATTGCATGTAATCATCTCACTACGCAATGATGCAAAATTTCGTCGTTCGAAGCTAATCCGATAGGTTTTGGGGTTAGGCTCACCAAAAACTTGGTGAGCTTAAGAACACCCTAGTTCTACTCTTGTTCTTTTGATGGCTTTGCACTAGTACTGGTTTTGGTTGCTGTTGTTAAAATGTGTTTTTATGTGATTGGAACAGAGATTGCAATTAAAGATGTTAATGGAAGAAGAGATGGAGGTGCTAAAGAGGAAATATGAGGAGATGGTACGGGAGCATGAGAACACGTATCGGCATCAGAAGCAACAGCTGGAGGATGTCTACAAAAAAGTTCTTTTAAATCAGTCCCTGGCCGAGGAGTTCCGTGCAAAATTCATTGAGCACAGAACTGTTCCGTCCGCTTCACCTTCCACCTCTGCTTCCTCCCATTGTATGTTTCCTTTTTTTCTTCTTTTTGTGGGGGTGGGGCGCGGGGGTAGATTTTCATATATACCCCTCAAAAATCTTGAAATTACAATAATATCATATTT
The DNA here is from genome assembly GCA_025461125.1 of Carex kokanica. Taxonomy (NCBI): domain Eukaryota; kingdom Viridiplantae; phylum Streptophyta; class Magnoliopsida; order Poales; family Cyperaceae; genus Carex; species Carex kokanica. The sequence continues at coordinate 824,133 of JAJGRX010000912.1, forward strand.
GCCGTTCTAAACTTTAAAAACTCACAAATTTACCCAATTTATTAACTTTTCTATTAAAACTCATTTTAAATTTATAGAGTATCCATTTTACCCTTTATTGAAAAGATAAAAATATGTAGTAGATTTTTCATGGGTATACATGAAATTCCCCCTTTTTTATTTTGAACCATCGACCTCCCTATTTTTTGGAGGGGGCATTTTATGTATACCTCTCAAAAATCTTTAAATTACATATTCCCCCCTTCAAAATTCATAATATCATATTTGCACTTCTAAACTTCAAAAACTCACAAATTTACCCAATTTTATTGATTTTTGTATTAAAATTCATTTTAAATTTATGAAGTACCCATTTCACTCTTTATTAAAAAGATAAAAAAATATGTACGAGATTTTTTAGGGGTATACACGAAATTCCCTCTCTTTTTTCATTTTAAACCAACTACCTCCCTATTTTTTAACGCTGCTATGTATGTAGGAGGTTTTCAATCCATGCTAGTAGATAATGAAATGAGACTTAAGTACTCTTTGTTTGTTTTGTTGTGATGCGTCCAGTAAGAAACCATGTGACACAGAGACCACAGATGCCGCCGCAACATCGAGTGCCACAGCAAATCCAGAGAGCACCTGCTGCTCCTGCAGCTGCAGCACCTTGGCAAGGAAGTGTCAGTGTAAATGCAAATGGATCTCTCAGGCCACCATCTGTTGCAACGCTTCACATCCCTTCTACCTCGTCTCCACTACGGCCTGCAACCCCTTCCCCAAATCCCAACCGGGCTACATTCAGCCCAGTTACTCTCCCTCCACGGCCCGGCCCACCACTCCGTACCGCACCTGCACCTCATCTTGCTCGTGCCCGGCCCCACATGTCAGCCACGGTCCCCACTTCGACTCCCATCCCGACACCTGGCAGTGTTGCCTTCACCCCCATGCAGCAGTTCCAATCCTTGCTTGCCCGATCACAGGAGGCCCTACCTTCTCAAACTCAAACTCAAACTCAGAATTTCCTCATGGAATCTTTGACTCCCTCCCTAAGAGAGGTTCCAGCTGCTGTTAGTCAAACTCAAACTCAAACTCAGAATCAGAATCAACCTGTGGAATCTTTTGGCAATGGTAGCGGTTTTGGATCGGGACAGGTGGCGGTTGGAGATGGTGTGGTGTACTTGTCAGATGATGATTAGGGTTTAGAATATTGCTAACATTTTGTACAGTCATTTTATATGAGAATTTAGTGAGCTGGGGATTAACCATGTAGAGAGGGAGAGAGAGAAAGAGAGAGGCATTTGTTTTTGAAATCAAGTTGTGATTTGATTTTCATTTTTTGTGGGTAGGAAGGGTGAAGAGGTTTTAGCTATGCTATGTATATGTGGTGCCTTCTAATTAAATATTAGTGATGAGATCAAGAGCTCATTTATCACTTTACAATTTAATAGTATAAAAAAAAGTACTAATGCATCAATCATTAAAATTAATAATGAAGAAAACCTTAGTTGAAGAACATTAAAATTATGAGGAACTAATGCATCAATCATCCGATGCATCAATATAATTGTATTATGAGGAACATTAAAATTAATAATAATATATAAAAGATATTTCCTAATAATGTAAGATATCACATTTGGTTCAATCAGACAACTACGGTTATTACTAAAATTTTTCACTAGGTGACTCCAGGTTGATTATTTGTGAACATCTATGCAGTTGCTTCACCGCCCTTTGTAAAATTGTCAGACTGAAATTGTTCAATACATGTATGATTATGATTATTTCCTACTTCACTGCAACAACCATGGAAAAGTAAGAGCTAAGTAGCCGTATAATAGAATTCTTGCAAGGATCGTAATAGAGAAGGAATGGTGCAGATTATCCCGATTTTTGTTTTAAATAGAAATTAATAAAAAAATTTCAAGGAAACAAGCATTAAGCTTGTTGGATTTCGAAAAGATAACTCCAGCGAGGCACTGTCTCAGTAAAGGGGGAACACAATATCTCCACCGAGGGTGTAGGCACTTCCTGACCCCACCTTCTTCTCTCTCTTCCCTTTTCTCCTTTCTCCTCTCTTCTCTCTTCCTTTCAAACCGTGAACACCATTTTTTTTATTCTCTCAAAATACTCAACTATTTCTCCATCCAATTGTTATAAAATTCGTGGATCGTCCAAAAGAGTTGGAAACTCTTCAGATTTACAATTTTAACAAGGTAAAAATCCGAATTTTTTATAATTTTTTATTTTAGCCGAATTAAAATGAATAACTATTTGAATTGAGTTTGTTTAGTATATTTAGTTTGTTTTTGTGTAATTTAGTGTTAAATTAGCATTTGGTGTTAATTTAGTGTTAATTTAGAGTATATTTAGTAATATGTAGTATAAATATAGTGTTAATTTAGTGTAATTTAGTGTAATGTAGTGTAATATGTAGTATAAAGGGGCCTGATAACTGCCCTTCAAACAAATCTCCCACTGAGCCCCCCAAGTGTATAAAATTACAAGCTTACAGTGTATAAAATGCATATTACAAATCCAGAGAAAATATTCTTTACCAATTTGATACGAGGGAGAGTTGTATCAAATAAAAATGTAGAATTTTCTAGGGGTTTGTGCACAAAAATGAAAAAGAAGAAGTAAAGATGGATATAACAACGAGACGAGAGAGACTTTTCTAGGGGTTTGATAAGAAGTGAAGAAGTAAAAATGTAGAATTTTCTAGGGGTTTGATAAGAAGAAGTAAAGATGGATATAACTGTAAAATTCCAATTAATATGTTTTGCAAATTAATCAAATAGAATAATAGAAAATTGTTTACAACAACAAATGCATCACCCGTGAAGTAGATAAGTTTTAACAGCTTGAATTCGTTGTTTGAAATCAATCCGATAAGTTTTGGAGTTAAGCTCACCAAAGTGAAATGAAATGTTTGTTTAACTAAAACAACAAATCAGTAGGGAAATATTTGTTTAACTAAAACAACAAATATGTTTTGTTCTAAAATATATCTTGCTTAATATTATTATTTATTAAATTTAGCCTCTGCTACTAACTGCAATAGTAATTTTCTGATTCCGTTCCTACAAATCCATTTACGAAAATGAGAACAATTCTCCTAAAAAATGTTCTAGAAGAACTAAGCTCTCTATTTCATTGCAAAAGAATGCAACAAAATTATTTGATTAATTTGCTTCTTGTTTTCAATTTAATTTATGTCTAACACAATTATTTGATTAATTTGCCCTACTATTACTCGAAAACAAAATTATTTTACCAATGTGCTATTTTGTTTTATGATGTTTTATTCCAAATATTCTTCCAATTTTCACCCTCTACACGCAAGTTAGAAATGATTCTTTTCTTCAACCATCTGTCTTAGCATAAGAGAGGCGTTTCTCTCTACTCAAAGCAAGGATTCTTTTACATAAACAACAGATTTGTACCTAACAATTTACTTAATAAAAATCATTGATGTTGCTATCCTTTGAAGGAGCAGAGCCAAAATTTTTATTAATGTGTGACAAAATTTCAGGATGAAGTATTAATTTTATAATTATTTTCAACATTAAGTATATTATATAATTGAAAAAAATTGAAATAGAAGCATATTTTGGAGAAATTTTTAGTGTAAACATGATTTTATCATTTTTTAATTTTAATATATTTTCATAATTTTTTCTAAGAAAAAAAATAAAATTAGAAGAATATTTTTGAATTATTTTTTGAGACAGCGAGTACAAGTATTGCCGGTTCTATGCGGCAACGCCAGTGCTTCCTTTGATCATATGCCAGATAGAAAAAAATATTGTTTTATAAATTCAATATATCTTTTTTTATCATTCTTTTTTTGAAATAAAACTAATTGTAAGCACACATTAGTAATTACACTGAAAAGAATGCTCAAACATATCATAAAGTAGGGAAACAAAAAAGAACGAAAAAATAGCAATCACACCAAGAATAGTACAAGGAAAATAAACATGATTAAAATCCTATATCCAAAGCCAACAGTTAATCACAGTTGCAAACATGGGAATAATCCAAGAGAAAATTGATTTAATTCTAGTTGCTCCACTGCCCTTCCTGTATTTTCAACAATAAAAAGAAAATATAAGCAAAGAAGTTTTAATAAAAAGAGGTTTGATTTTAATTTGCCAGTGTTTTTCTTAAAAAAATTATGGGTAAGGATAATAAATAAATCATGAAAATACAAAAGTTCATGCTCATTCATGCTTTGCATAAGTAGTTATTTAATAAGAACTTTATTTTGTATGTGCAATATCTGTATTTCATCATATTTGGGAGCAATAACAATCATGGAAAAATAAATTTTGTTCATACAATACACAGGCAATAACGAAGTTTTTTGTCTTTGTCATGTAATACAACTACTCACCTCTTGGAGCAGAAGGTGATGATGTAATCACCATCAGAGCATTGAAATAAACTGGAAGGATCGTCATACGCGTAGCTATACGCAACGGGGCATGCCGACTTGAAAAGTTTCGAATATTGGGTTGGTGGACACGTTGACGGACCCCCATATGTGCCTCTGCAACAGTACTGGTCGGTGTCGAACACATCGCATGCGCTTCGACATGCCACGGTCTTACCATTAACCTGCCCAAAAATATAAAAAAGCCAATCAATTGTTTTCAGAGGGTTCGAATGCCTCCATTTGTGGTGCCTCCATTATGCACCCACTTTTTCATTTCTAATAACAAAAATTTTAAAACTTAAATGTTAATATAAAATCATTCGATGTGATTTATATCATTTTCTTTACATACTCATAAAAAATTAGCATTTTTCAATTTTGTTTTTATATGAATCAATAAGTTGAAAATTAACTTCCAGAAATTATCCACATGAGTGTATTTTTGCAACCTCTTGATAACAATAAAAACAAAATTAAAATGTCGTAATCTTTTACATGTGCATAGAAAAAATATTATAGATCATATCTAACGGTTTATTTAAGTTCTAAAAATGTAGGCATGACGTAGGCACAAAAAATGATGGCATTTGAACCCTCTTGTTTTCATCATAGCATCAAATTATTATAAAGCACATGTAATGTTAATTTTTCCGTCATAAACAAACCTTAACAGAGAGCTCCTTAGGGCAATTATCCCTCAAGTCGCTGTTACATCCGGCCACACTGCAATTTCCGCCGCCATTCTTGTTACCATTTACCGGCGTGATAGCTATCGGGAGGTTATATCCATCAACCAAGCTGACATCATAAAAATCAAGCTTTGCGAGCGTGAATTCGGCCAATGTGGCAGGGGTTTTGCCAGCTACTCCGCACTTGAGCGTGGACCCACAAGATGCGGTCTCGCACGGGCCATTCCCGTTCCGGTCGAAGGAGCAGCCTGTTCAGGGGCGAAGCCAAGATAATCAACAGGGTGGGGCAAAATTTAATAGTGAGACATAATTTTATAATTATTTTTAATATCAAGTACATTTTTATAATTTTTTATGAGAAAAGTATAGAAATAGAAGTATATTTTGAGGAACATTTTCAGGGTAGGCAAAATTTTATAATTTTTTAGTCTTAAGTATATTTTTATAAAAGTTTTTTGAACCTGTTCGACCCCATATGCGGCCACTCCACCCGACCGGGGCAGTGAAAACCATGGATTGACCGGCCTTTAAGACGAAACCGCCCCCCTCAAATTTCTCCCCGGGAATAACTGCTGGCCATATGGTCTCCTTGCAGTCATTTATCATTGTGAAGATTCGCGCTCCTTCGGACCGTTTCGCCCCTTGTGCATACATAAAAGAAACAATATTTGTTTAACAAATGAGTGAGGCTATAGTAATATGCATATTACGGATTGGCTCATGCTATGAATCTCTGTCTCTATTTTTAAAGTTCAAACCGTCGATCCAAACCGTTGAATATGAAAATGTATTTGGTGAGCGAAATTTACATTTTTTTTACTATTTTTATAGGTAGATAGAAAATCACTGCTTTTGATGGTCCAGAATTTTCAAATCAAGTGATTTTCTACCTATCTAAAAAATGAGTAAAAGTCCTTAAAAAATGTAAAATTTGATATGCAAATACATTTTCAAATGAAGATCATGTTAAACAATTTAGATTGTCTATTTGGATTTTAAAATCAGAGATATGAGTCTATAGCGCGAGCCACTGTGTAATATGCATATTACCATAGCCTCACTCTATAGAAATTGTAAGATTACATATTAGGGAAGAAAAACTTGTATTCATACAATATTTTCTTATATTCAAAGTATATAGAAACGGTGTATAGAAGGAGAAATAGAAGATTTCAAGTACCTAATAAGAAGAAAATGAGAAAAACCAAGTACACAATTGCTCTTGAGAAGTTTCTCATTGATTTCTAAGATGAGACTTATTATTTGTTCTCTCTTTCTTTCTCTCTATCTCATCACATTTCCAGATTAGTAACAGATGTTTGATGGATATAGAAAGACATAGAGAGGTGAGAGGAGGAGAATACTTCATGCCCAGGTCTACTGGTACAGTACAAAGGAATAAGAAATAATATTGGTACCTTGCTTGCAGAAATGGAAGTACCGAGTGTAGAGAGAAAGATAGATTCCTTTCTTCCAATCATTTGCTCCTCATTTCTGTACTCTGGGACCCATTTGATACTGAACGGTGCTTTTTCTCTAACCTACAAATTTTCATAAATTTAATGGTAAATTCATAAGCACTAGTGTTTTATCATAAAATGTAATCTTACCAAAATTACCTTCTAAGTTTGCATTATCAATCAAATGAATATCAACATAAAAAAGATTTGTGTAATTAGGAAAACCCATAACAGCTAGAAGAAAATTAGGCAAACATAAGGACTAATTAGCCTTTATATATAAACCCTTGTAAGCAATGTACTGAAAAATCAATAAATGAAATTGTTTCTCTTTCAATTCAATCTCAAATTCTAATAGGTACCATAGCCACAGTGGCATCAGCCCCCTGATCTTTCCAATTTGAGGATATCAATGCAAAATAACAAACTTAGAGTGAATAAATGCATATTTCAAATCCACCCAAGACATTCTGTACCAATTTTATATGAGAAAGAGTATCAAATAAAAAATTTAACTTTTCTTTTTTTGAGAAACAAAAATTTAACTTTTCTAGAGGTTTGCATGCAAAAAGGAAAACAAAGTAAAGGTGGATATAACAAAGATGGGTATCAAATAAAATTTTTGTGCCAATTTGATACGAGGGAGGGTATTAAATAAAATTCCAAATTATTTACCAATTTGATATCAGCGAGAGTATTAAATAAAATTTCCAAAATTTCCAGGGGTTTTTGTGCAAAAAAGAGAAAAAAAGGTAAAGATGGATATAACAACGAGACCAGAGAGAGACTCACAGTTCCTCGGTTGCTGATACTATCTCTCTGGAAGAAACCGGAGAGATCCGACAGATCATCGTTGTATATGAAGCCGAACCGGAGCGCATCAGCCCAGTCAAACTGAACCGATGAACCAGTAGAGGCGAACCGGGTTGGGGTGGAAGTAAGGCGCCTAGCAAGGGAGAATGGCGGGAAAGCGGAGAAGCAAGGAGGGGAGAAGGGGATTGAGGGCATTTTGGTAATTTCCATATATCAGTTTGGAGTTTTTGGAAAAACAAGGGGTGCTGGGGTAAAGATTTTTAACAGATCAGTTTTTACTTCATGCAACACATGAACTATATGCAGAGCTGTTTTCATTCTATAGTTTGTGCATTGCATGAAACAAAGACTACTTTGTTATAAATAATTATCCGGTGCTATTCTTCTCCCATTCAAGATCAATCATAATCGTTTATTTGATAATGGCAAATCTTTATGAATTTGTATCATCTGAGTTAAAATCTGGACCGTACGATTTAAATCGGCACTAAGTATAAAGGATTCCGTGCATCATAGGCATGGACCGGATTGGTCTGAATTCTGATCGCACGGTCTAGAAATAAACTGAAACGGTACGTTAATGCAGAGGATGCGGATTCAATCTTTATCCGGTGCTACTCTACTCTGTTAAAAACTGCTCTGTGATTATTAGAATAAAATTTGAAAAATAAAAGAGAAGTTACCAGGGTGTTTGTCATTGTATATGTGAAATAGAATTCAAAATTTTTTTGATTAGGTTTTGATCTGATCAGATTAGAAATATTCAGAATTTTTGGTGGGACATGAATGGTTTTAATTAGTCAAGGCTAATCAAGGATGAATCTACAGTATAAAATAAAGATCAATTTAACAACAAAATTATTAAGCACACAAACATTCTCTTCACTTTATTCTGTGTAAAAGATTTAAGTTGGTACACACATAGTAGTACATGCAGCACACAAGAAATCCAGAAAACATGCACAAAAAATGAGAAGAAATTAAATAAGAAATTAAGTCAAGCAGTAAGGAAGATTATTTATGAGCTCCAAGAGTTTTACTGCTTAACTTGAACACTTGATAATTATTAAAAGTCAAACAGTATATTAAGAGTTACTTGTGCTCCATGAACACATGTGAGCCATGAGCAGATAGACATGAGTGAGAAATTCTCCTCCTTGGCTCAATTGCTTGGCATGGTAGTACGTCTTGCAATTCATAGCCGCATAGACCAGCATCTCGACCCAAACTCCACTGATAACGCGCCACCTCTTGTCATCGTCCTCTATGATATTGGGTTCATTTAGCTGTTTTGCAAGCAGGCACGCTTCACGCAACACCGACCATGTTCTCTTCTCATCATCCACTCCTCTTAAATCCAATAATGCTTTTCTTGCCTCTTCTTCTGTAAGCCCACTTCTCTTTGCACCATCCTGATAGAGTTTTTTGACAGCGGCACAGGTGTCGTGAAATCTTATTTTCCCAATTCCATCCGGCATCATGGACGGTTGCATTATTAAAAGGTACACCATGTAGTTTGAAATTATCAAACTTATTTCACGGTCTGAGTGACTACTGCTATTGTCATTCCTAGCATTGTGGGTGTGGAAGCAGAGATCCGTGGCAATGTGCCATAATAGAATACTCTCCTCAAATTCCTTCTCATTGATGCTCCACTCCAAATATCGGTCACAATTCTCATCTACAAGTACCATCTCTCCTCTTGCAATATTTAAGTTGCGCAAATTGACTCCGGGTATTGGACCAATTCTCCAGCTGGTAAGCTGTTTATATAAAAACTCTTCTAACTCGCTTGGGACAGGAACAGAGTGAATGAATATCAATTTGTCCCAATACTTTTTCAGCTTAACTGCACCCAAAATCTGTCTAATGATGGTATTTTTATCTCTCAGGGAAAAACTCAACAAGCTGTATTGCCCCATTGAGTTTGACCACCGGCGCTTACTCTTGGGGAAAAAGCACGATATAACTTTGGCAATAATAACTGCCAGATTCTTCAGTAGATTGTGTTTCTTTTGTTCAAGTGCGACTACCATCCAATCAGAGAATATGATTAGAAGAAGGGACATCAATTCCATGAATAGAGCAGAACCAAATAAAACATTAGATATTATGATGTCGACTTTTGCATAACCTCCTTTCTCGCTCTTAAGAAAGAGTACGAAAGCAGAGAAGATCATCCCAATAGAGACAAATCGCCAGAGGAAACCACGCGGACCATTGATAAGGATAGCCTTGGTGTGAAGCATATCGTATAGGAATGACAGCTCTATATCCACCAATTTAAATGCCATACGTACACCATGGTTGCGGAAATAAGCTAGATATATGTATAGTGCACGGGAGGTGAGCCTGAGGTCAGCCAAAAGAGGCATGGTTCTCTTAAATAAATAATAGGCATCAAGTATATTGGAAGGTAGCGGCTCATTACTTCTGGTGATATCTATGCTATTCCCAGCATTCGTAATTGATTTGGGTTTGAACATTGAACTTCGCAATTGATCCATGCTGGAAGAACGGAGAGCCCAAGTTCTCTCAGAGTACTTGACCAATCCAGCAATGAAAACAAGGGCAGCTGCTACCCGTAGCTTGGGAATAGCCGCCAACTCAAGCAATACCATAAATGCTACAACAACCTGAACGACCAATCCGAGGAAATGTCTCCACCAGAGCTCATTATCCTCAATTGAAAATGAAGTGATGGTGTCTGGCCCACCAAGGTGGAGGAGGAGGAAAGGAGCCCAAAAGGCCATCAGGCCTACGCCACCGTGACCACAGCTATCGCCTTCGTTTTGCCTCCTGAGAAGGTTGCCGATTGCCAAAATGGCAACATAATCAGCAAACAGGTAACAGAACCAGAGAAGAAGTTTGAGGAGCTTTTGGCCAGTGCGCTTTCTCAAGGGAGACAAGAAGACCAGGCCAAATTGCAAGGATAGGCTTACCAGCACCAGGATTCTCATTGCCTCAGCATTCCAGATCATTTTCAAGCTCTCTTTTATAGTTGGCATTGTGGTACCTTTTTTCACAAAGAAGAGAGAGGTTTCAGTTATGGGTGTCAATGGTTACAGTACGGAACAGGTGGATGAATTTTCATATCCATACCCTACTCTTATCCGTTAAGTTTTGACCTTACTCATACCATACCCTTACCCATTAAGATAAAGGGTAACGAAACAAATAATGTGTAATTATCAAATATATTAATAGTTTATATAATTTAATCTAAAATATAACAAATGAATAAATATATTAAACACATCATATATATAATGTCATAAAATAATTTTTTTTATTCCACTAGTTTAAAAATAATAAATGATTAATCAAATATAACGATATAAAATGGTATATAATTCAATTTTCTCATAAGTTACTAATTAAGAAACAATATAAAATGTTATATAAATCAATCTCATCAACATAACAAAAAAATATATAGTTAATTATATGTATAAATAAAAAAGAGAATGACTAATATACAAACATTTGTTCCTGGACTCAGGAACAAACTGTTCAGTTATCTGATTTCCAAAGTTCAAACAGTCGATCCAAACCGTTAGATATTTAATCTATATCAAAATGTGCTGGGAGACCAAATTTTACATTTTTTAGAATTTTTTTACTATTTATTAAGCTAGTTTGGAAACTGCTGTTTTTTAATGGTGCATAAGTTTAATAAAATTAGTGGTTTTCAAACCAGCTTAATCAATAGTAAAAAAATTCTAAAAAATGTAAAATTTGGTCTCCAAGCACATTTTAATATAGATTGAATATCTAACGGTTTGGATTGACTGTTTAGACTTTGAAAATCGGAGAACCGAACCGTTTGTTCCTGAGTCCAGGAACAAACGTTTGTATATTAGCCATTCTCAATAAAAAAAAAATATAATTTAATATTTACCAATTACCCTATAGGGTACCGGGTACAAAATAGTTGTTACCCATACCCTTACCTGATAAGCTAACGATTTTTTTTATGACCCATACCAATACTTATTAAGTTAACGAAAAAAAATTCATACCCATACCCGCTTTATTGTATATGATATGAGTCGGGTAAACTGTTAAAAGGGTTTCATTGACACCCCCTAGTTTCAGTTCTGAAGCAGATAACTATATATGTTTCCATATTTGTACCATGAACTACTGGACTCAAAATCAAAATATTCCCTTTTAAATAGGAGCAGTGCATAATTAATATCAATATATACAATAATTATACAGTGCTTACTTGAAAGCTCTTTGAGGTACTCCTTAGACGAGCTCAGCTCCGAGATTGGTCCCGGTGATGTGGTTCACTTGTAGCTTGATCAGCACAAATTTTACAATGCTCTCAGCCACCTCTCTTCTGTATTCTACCTGGCAGCTGAAACTAGTGAGAAACCAAAAATTTTGGTGTATTATGAGATAGGCATGACAAAAGGAAAGGGCGAATATAAATGCCTCAACTGATGTTGTAGTTGATGCACACAATGTTGAGTAACAGCGAAGGCGATCAATAAAGCAGAATATTTTCTCCATTTCATAAAGAAAGGACAAATCCAGTTTCACTCTGAAAGAAGAGGTGATTGGTTTCTCCAGTACTTGGTAATTCGGAGGAAATGAAGAAGGAATCAATTGTAAAATTAGCTTTTTGGGACAAGGATTTTGGTAGGGCGGAAGAATATTTACTTTAATTGTATCCAATTAACTTTAATTGTATCCAATCAACTTTAATTGTATCCAATCAACTTTAATTGTATCAACTTTTTATTGTGGTATGAGATTGCATATTTATTTATACTCGTTTACTTGTGGCATATATTCTGTGGACTGAATGTTCTGATAAATCATAACTGTTGCTTAGACATACATTATATAGCCCATTTCTTCATTCTCTTCCATGAATATTGATCACTTTCTTACTCTTTATATTGATTTTTACAGTTCAAAGCCTTTAACTCAAAAGAATAGGAAAAAAAACAGAGTAGTGTTGGCAGCATAAAAAACAGAGTAGTGTTGACAGAACTATTGTTAAAGCAAATGTCATTTCTCTGTTTCCAGAGCACCCAATAAACTGCACTGAAAACTATTAGGAAGCCAGTTCTATGAATAGTAGGTAATTGTAAAGCAAAAGTAATAATATCTTCAAAAGTATCCCAAGTATGCATGATATCCTGAGTTTTCCCTAATTAGAACCAAACTTGTTGTATTAATTGGCATTTTAAGAAAACACGAGACAACTACAGAGCTTTCGACAAGGTAATAATTAGTGACCCCACTCCACCTAACGTATCCATGCACTCTCGTTAAAAATAAAAGAAAAGAAAAAGAAAACGTGAAAAAATAGTAGATCTGCTGCTCTTTACTCATTTCTCATTTTTACAACTCAGATCTAAGGTTCTTTTTGTTAGTATTTGATATGAACTTAATATATTTAATAGTAGAAGAGATAACACTCTATGACATAAATTTAACTTTTATTATCAATATTCTCTTACTCTCTTACATACTACAAATGACATATGTCCTATTATAGGTCATATGGTGACCTTTACGAACCCAAGAACATAAATATTATGAAACACAACTCAAATATCAAGTGCATAAATTGTACTACCTAACATGACTCTAGAAAACCTAAACATTTAATCTAACCATAAATTACCAAATATACTCACCATAACCATTTGACTAATGGACCAATTAATTAAGTTTACTATTTCCAACATCCCTCCTTAAACTTAATTGTTTTTCATCATCTCCAATATATGGTAGAAAACAACATGATTCTTTTTTTTTCTTCTTTTTCTTCTTCGTCATGGTTGAACCCTCCTTTATCTCACCAGGCTCTGAGACAACTTTGTTAGAAATAATATATATTTTGGTGGAGGGAAGAGAGACAAGTCCAACACAAATTCTATAATTTTTCTTATTCAAACTATATTTCTCTCTCTCTCTCTCTTACTACTACAAATTAATGACATATCTCCTATTTATTAGGTCATATGGTGACATTTACAAATCCAAGAACATAAATATTATTAAACACAACCCAAATACGAAGTGCATAAATTGCACAATCCAACATGACTCTAGAAAACCTAAACATTTAAGTTTACTATTTCCAACACATTCCTCTCTCCACATAAATCTACAGAGCAAAATAGCTGGGAATTTGATGACCTCTCTACTCTCTCTAGCCACCAATTTGCTCCCCTCAATTACAGCCGCTGTGCAAGCTCCTTCTTCCTCTTCATCAAATTCTAATAACTCACAAATGGGGCGTGCTCGAGCTGCTGAGGAGGATCAAGAGAGGCTGATGCGAACTCTGGTGCAGATCAAGGCCACGCTATATGATGCTGAACAGAAGGAGATCAAAGACCGCTCTGTCAAGCTCTGGCTCAAGGAGCTCAAGAAGGTCGCTTATGATGCTGAGGATGTGCTTAGCGAGTACTGATATGAGGTCACACGTGTCCAAGTAGAGGCAAGAAAGGCTTCTTAGGCTTCCAGTTCTCACAAGAGAAAGCAGATGAAGGGCTGGTGCCTTGTGCATATAGAAATCAAAAGGATCTTCTCTGTGCTAGTGTTTTTTTTTTTTCTTTTTTGTCGTTGTGTGGTGAAATCTTTAATTTCAAATTAGAATATAAAAGAGCAATGAAAAAAATTAACTTTTTTTTAGATAGAAAGAAGGAGGTCTATCTTTGAAAAAAAAAACTAGATCACATACGCATATGTGGAATCCAACCGCATACGCATATGCGGCCGCATAAACCGCATTTTACTACATTGGTTGTATGCACAATACATAATAAAAATAAAAAATAGTGAGGCTATGGTAATATGCATATTACAGAGTGGCCCGTACTATGTACTCATCTCTATTTTCAAAGTTCAAATAATAGATCCGAACTGTTCAACATGACCTCCATATGAAAATATACTTGCAAAGCAAATTTTACATTTTTTTATAATTTTTTTACTACTTTATTAGATATATTAAAAATCACTTGATTTAAAAATTCTAGACCATCAAAAGTAGTGTTTTTCTACCAATCTAGAAAAATAGTAAAAAAATTCCAAAAAATGTAAAATTTAGCCTCCTAGTATATTTTCATATAGAGATCATGTTTAATGGTTCATATTGAAAATAGAGATATGGATTCATAGTACGGGTTGATCCGTAATATGCATATTACTATAGCCTCACTCTATAAAAAAGAGTAGAACCTTCAATTTTGGGAACAAAATCTGGAGGCTGCTTCAGATCATAGCAAAAAAGTACATTTCTTTTGTACCGATATCCCTCAATATCCATGTACGAAACTGCCCCTACAGGTATAACACTGAAAAAAAAAACCAATTTTACCACAAAAATATCAACTATAACTATGAAAAAACACATAAATTCTTTATATTTAGATAAAAGTACAAGGTTGTGTTGTATACTTGGTAGATATAGATGACGGGATTCCAGCTTTTTCTTCACATTCCTTAATTATGTTCTTCTTGCATGAAATACCATGTGGCCAAAAAAAAATTGATGTACTAAATAAATATATAATCTCAATGCTAAATGCTACCAAGCTACATTACATTTCTAAAAGAGTGAGGCTATGGTACTATGCATAGCGCATGTTCGCTCGTACTATGGATCAATAATTTCATTTTCCAAATAGTTGATCTTAGTCGTTCAACAGAGATTTCTATTTATAACTAGTTAGAATTCTCCTTGTGTTTTTTAGGTATTTTGTTGAGAATTTTGGTTCTGTATGTTGAGATGTCTGTTATTTTAATACTGTAAAAGGATTTCTAATAGATAATTAGCCAAATCAAGATGAAGAAGGTGAGTTAATTCATGCTGTTTGTAAATATGTTCGTAAATTATTTGATATACTCAAACATGTAGTATTTTTAAAATGGCAATTTGAAAATGTAGTAATATTATATATTATGATTATTTATCAATAATTTTGTACTATATTAATATATAATCATTGTTAAGCGACCACATAAAACTTTGTTTGTTAATACACTTTAAGACAGATCCTGCTAGCTATAAATGATAAAGGAATCAGATATATTCCGTTGTTGGCTTGACTTGTAGGCAGCTAATAACTTGACTTCACTTTTCTTTGGCTTGTCTCTTTGTGGACCTGTGGTTTTAAGTGAACAGAAATGCTACAGATACTAACATTTTACCTGGTAAAAAGGGCGTACACCATTGGTTCCATATCTTCTTAGAAAAAAAAAAGAAGGGTCGACATTGCCAAAAAAAATAAGGATTAATGGTAATGAAATACGCAAAAAAAATCCGACAATTAAAAATATTTTTCAATAGATGGACGTCATATATGTTAAGGCAATGTTTGTAAGTAAAACAAAATAAATGAGTAGAATAAAAAGATAACCCTTTCACTGTTAAAAGAATAGAAAGGCTTAGTCTATGGTCTTAGTCTAATTATATGATAAGGAGGGTCACATCTCACAGAAGAAAGGCTACTATTCAATAAACCATACATCCCAAAGTACAATTTAATAGGACTAGAAAAATTAAAATAAAGATTACGACTGATTTTTTCAAAGAAATACTAAGATAAGGATCTTGAACCGTAATGGTGTTGTTGTCATATGAGATGCTTTCCAATGGTAATGGCTTTGTAGCAAGCCATAAGAGAAATGGCATGCTATTGTAACATTCAATAGGTAATTTACCATGACAATTAGGATCAATCGTAATGTCTGATTGTAGATAGAAAGGATGCTTAGTTTCAATAAAATGATTACAATGAGGTGTAGGTGTACATGAGTTGGAGAAGCAGGGAAGGAAGAAGAAAAAAAATACAAGCCAGTACTAAAGTGGCCATTAAAGATGGGAACCAACTGTTATAGCTATTTCTAAACTATGGAGAAGATATAGATACAGACGTGCTATTCTTGTAACCTCTTATATATTATTCCATGGATCACAACAAGAATTTCGGGCTTCTGCGAGAAATGAAAAAAGGTCAATGCCGAGGAATTTGCCTCGTACGTAGCTCGCTACGAGGTTATCACCTCACAATTAGTACCCTTCGTATTGCTCCCGTAGCGGATAGTATTATCGCCGAGGATTCCACGTGGATACGTATACCCGAGCCTAAACCAAATTTTGTGCCGAGTAGTTCCTCCTGGTGATAAGTGGATGCCGTCCGCCCACTCTGGAGTATCCCCGAGAGTGTAGAGAACGAATGGCGATACAGCATCGTCGTCAATGTGCTACGTCCAACTACGGCGGGAGATCTGCATTAGGGAATTATCAGATTTTTACTCTTGCGGATAGTTATTTTCAGCGAGGTTATTACATGTTTACCATGTAAAATTGATTGACGGGAATGATTTCATCGTAATGTCTCCACATTTTTACCATGTATAATGGACTAACGGGAATGAGACCAACCCAAGGACACTACATTATTACCATATTATTACCATGTATAATATACCACAGGAATGAGATTATCACCAAGCGGGTTTTTTTTACCATGAATAAAAACTATTTTTACCATGCTAAAGAATAGGACAGGAATTACTTTAACCCAAGGACTCTACATTTTTACCATGCCTATATAAATATTTTTACCATGTCTATTGTACCACACGAATGAGTTTAACCCAAGGACTCTACATTATTACCAATAATAAAAAATATTTTTACCATGCCTACCTTTAGGACAGGAATGAGTTTAACCCAAGTACTCTACATTTTTACCATGTCTATGTTACGACAGGAATGAGTTTAACCAAGGACTCTACATTATTACCATGATCAAAAATATTTTTACCATGCCTAAGAATAGGACAGGAATGACTTTAACCCAAGGACTCTACATTATTACCATGAATGGAGAATATCTTTACCATGTAAAAGTTAACGACAGGAATGAGTCCATCATAAGAGATTTAATATTATTTCATATTATCCAGTACCAATTCATTTTTTATTCATCAATAAATTTAAAACACAAGAACAGACAATATGATATTAACATAGACAAACAAATTAAGCTGGCAAATATATATAATTTCATCACATCAGTTCGTAATAGCGTAGCATATCTAATACAAAGTTCTTAATATCCTAGTACAAGGTCAGCATGACCACAAAAAATATATATTACACCAGTTCATCACGCCAGTAGATCACACCAGTTCATCCGTACGGGGAATTTAATATTACAAGTTAGAAAAGGTCAGCATGCATGACCAGAAAAAATATGGACGAAGGCTGAATAACAGATAATTAAAATTAAGTTTGTGAGAGCAATCACATAGGATTATTGAAGTAAAAATCTGTATCCAGTACTTCATCCGCAGGGTCTCTGTGTTCCTCCAAGTCGGCGATAACCGGGTCCGCAACTGATGGGTTGCTAGTCTGACCCTGCATTTGAGAAAAAACAAAGCAACATATGTTACCATCACAGTTTTAAAACAAACCAAAGTATTAATTTGTACCAGCCCAGGAGAAAATTCTAAATTTTACTTACACAATCTCGGCATCTCTAAACTTTACAGTTTGGTCCTGGGTGAACTGTACTGGCTTTTTTACCTTTCGTGCTTTTGCCTTTACATGATTAATCAAATTATTATGTCACCATTATGCTTGTAACATTCAAACTAAGTTTAGATGATGCGAGATAACCAGCAAAAATCCTAAGAACTACCAGAACTCTAATTATTACCTCATATACTAGTAATTTTTCAAATAAATTAGATGTATCCCTCAGAATGGTACCTCTTAGTGTGTTGTCACTCTTTTTATTTTTGTATTCAATATTACCAAACAGGCTGTTGGTTCATAACCTAAACCACTATTTCCTTCCTAAATAATCTAGCTTCCCTTATAGTTGACAAGACAAGATGTCTTTTGCATTGGCTTTTGCTTCACTTATAAGTACTTGTGCAAAATTATTAACATATTACATACCGGTCCACTGGGCAACGGCCGGCCCATGTCTTCGTACAAACTATTTATGAGAAATCCGTAGCGCTCAAACTCTGCCTGAGCTTCGCGATAACGCGCCTCGGACTGCACTCGCTGCTCTTCCAACATGGCAATCACTTGAGCCTGTGTGAACCTTGGAATACTGTCCGCATCAGGCCTCTCGTTTGTGAGAGCGGAACCTTCATAAGCGAACCTGCCACTGTTCCGCCTTCTCATTGTGCTTAGGCTACTTTGTGAGACACAGTCCGGGAGACCATACACATGGCCATGTGTTAGTTTTTTTCATTTGCAAGCCAGAAAAGTTTTTCACTTTCCGTGCCTGCATAGTTCTCATCGGCCCGCATTTGGGAAGCTCGATCCTGTATTTTAAAAGTGGACAACCACAGTTAGATTACAATTTTTACAAGATATAAAATTTTAGAAATGTGACCAATGTTTGAAATTACGAAACTAACAAAAGAAATTTGATGTTCGTTAATAGAATTAATTAATTGTATCCATACGTATATTTCTTTGGCTCTGGTGTTGGGGAATGGCAGGTCTGCTTCATCTACATCCACTCCATCTGCCATGAGTTTCCGTATGGACTTCGGCAACTTAGTTTCTCGAAAGATGGCAAACGGTGTTGGTTCTTCTCCATTATTGGCAACTTTCTACATATGTTGCAATTGAAAAAACTCAATTAGTTGCTCTCTGTTTTTGTCTTCTTCTTCTTCTTTTTTCACTTTTTTTTTGTTTTTTTCCTTTTCTTGTTCGATAATTTAGTAAAATATAGTGTAAAGACTAACCATCATCTCTTTCGTTCTAAAAGTTGGCCTGTTGCCTGAGTGATGGTGCACCAAATGTCCCTTCACCACTCGATTGTTCCTGTTGGTTTCGGACAGTTGACTCCATTCCATGGTGTTCCAAT